>JASDQU010010645.1:193887-241091 GCA_032191745.1 Picea mariana | reverse complement strand
AAAGAACTGGGACCCAACTTCTCAGCAATTAAAAATGGTCCAAGCCATAAGTTTTGAAATTTTGTATGCTCTCCCTTTCCCTCGTGCGGTTTATCCCATTTCAAGACGATATCACCTACTTCGAAATTCCTATCAAAAGCAAAGTTAGAATCGAACCAGATTTTAACCAATAGTTGATGTTGATCTAACTTACGTTCAGCTTGGGCTCTTACCTCTTCTAGCTTCATCAAAGCGTTAATTCAGTTTTCTAAAGGGGGACAATCTTCTTCTTGGATTTTCTGCGACAACTGTAGTGAAGGAAGAAGAATGTGAGGTGGCAGAATTGCTTCTCTGCCATAAACGAGAAAAAAAGGGAGAGTTACCTACAACATCTTTTGGTGTTACCCTATCAGCCCACAGTGCGTTCAACAGTGCATTGTGCCAATTTTTGTGATTTTCAGCCACCGTTCTCTTGATGATTTTAATCAAGTTCTTGTTTGTTGATTCTGTCAATCTGTTGCCCTGGGGTAATAGCTAGCAGAATACTTTAGTTTGATTCATTTTTCTAAAGAGAACTCACTCATCTCAAGAGAGGAAAAGTAAGAAGCGTTATCGAATACTAAACAGACAGGGATACCAAAACGAGTTATAATATTTGAATTTAGAAAGGCAATTACCTGTCTGGTGTTCACAATTCTTAACATAGCAGCTTCAGACCACCAGGTAAAGTAATATGTGGCTGTTATGATGAACTTATGTTGTTTTGAGGATGGGGGGTTGATCGAACCTATGATGTCAAGGCCCCACTGCTGAAAATGAGAGTCTACTGAAACGGGCTGCAAAGGAAAGGCTGGTTTTTGTAATCGCCCTGATGCTTTCTGACAAATAATACACTTACGACACAAAGCATGGGCGTCTCTAAAAAGTGTGGGCTAGTAATAACCGGCTCTTAAAACCTTATGAACAGTGGTGTCACCACCAAAATGACTGCCAGCTTCTTCTGCATGCAACTCTAGCAAGACTTTTTTTGCTTCGTCTTTCTCAAGACAACGCATCAGTACGTCGTCAAAACTTTGACGAAACAGGATACCATTAACCAGATGAAAGGAGGCAAAATTTAATCTCAACGCTCTTCTTTTAGTGGGATCCAGGTGACAGGGGGCTGACCCATGTTCAAGACAGAATCTTATATCGTCATACCACGGATTGATAGAGTTTTGTGCGCAACAAATTGCATTTTGATCGTGTTGTCCTAGGTTTGACGTATCGCTTTCTTCTTGTTGTCCTACTGTTGAATCAGCGACTAAATTGCATAACCCTTGGCCTCTCACTATTTGAGCTGGGGTAATTTCTAAGTCGTACTCCTGCAAAGAGGTGACCCAGTTATCCCTCTTTTCACCTAGTTCCTTCTGCACTTACAGGTTCCTGACAGCTGGGTAAGGGACAATAACTTTCGTCCTTGATTTCAAAAGGTAAGACCGGAAATGCTTGACTGCTTTGAAAACAGTGTAGGCTTGCTGATCTACAGTTGGTTAATTAAGTTCAGCGCCTTTGAAAGCAGAGCTCATAAAGGCAATGGGTACTTCGTTGTTTTCGGCGTTCTTTTGAGTTAGGACGGCGGCATAGGAACGGTCAGAAGCAAAAGTGTAGAGTGTAAAGTCTTGAGAAAAGTCGAGGCTCGTGAGAGATGGAGCATCTATTATGGCCTTATTTATTGCATTAAAATCTTGATTCTCTAGGGGTCCCTAGTGATATTGGGTGTCTTTCTTAATTAAATTCTGTAAAGGCCTGACCATTTCAGAGAAACTGGGGACGAATCTCCTCACGAAGTTAATCTGGCCTAAGAAAGACTGCATAGATTTTTTGGATGTAGGAGGGGGGAGTTTCGCGATGAATTGAGTCCTTTCGAGGTCGATTATCATCCCTTCGCTTGACACAATAAATCCCAAGGGTTTACCCTGTTCTACTGCAAAAATGGATTTTTTAGGATTTAAGGAGATGTCGTATTTATGACATCGTTGTAGAACGGCTCGTAAATGAGCTAGATGATCGATTTTGTTTTTAGAGAATACGGTAACATCATCTAAGTAAACTACGACGGACTAATTGATTAAGCCTCGGAAAGAAATGTCCATTGCTCTCTGGAAAGTGGCGCCAGCATTAATCAATCCAAAGGGCATTTTTCGATAAGCGTAGGTGCCCCACGAGGTACGGAAGGTAGTTTTAAGTTGGTATGGTGGAGACATCAGGACTTGGTTGTACCCTGAGAAACCATCCAGTAAGGATAGCCTCTCATAACAAGATACCTGTTGAAGGATTTGTTCCATGGGTGGGACAAGATAGTTGTCTTTATCAGACGCTCTATTAAGGTTTCGGAAATCGACGCATAGTCGGATTTCCCCACTTTTCTTCCGGACAGGGACAAGGTTAGAAACCCATTGAGTGTGCCTAACAGGCAAAATAATCTTAGCATTTAGGAGCTTATTCAATTCTTTTTGAACGATCGGTTCGAGCTTAGGGTGCATTTTTCTCAATTTTTGTTGGAAGGGTAAGGTTTGGGGTTTCATAGGAATGACATGTTGTATGATGTTAGGGTCGAAAGTTTTAAGGTCATCATACGTCCATGCAAAGACATTTTTAAATTCTTTGAACAATTTAATAAATGCAACTTTTTCTTGTTCAGAACATCCTACCCCTAGATTAATGCACTGCGGATTGTCCTTAGTTCCTAAGTTTACTTTTTCGTATGATAATGAGGAACTATTGGTTTTACAGTTGACCGACTTTTTAAATTTATCTTGAAGATCATAAAACTTCTCTAATCTAACTACAGATTTAGGGATCGAGTTTACCATGTCCGATGAAGATTCAAGAGTTCTCGGATCTGGTATTACCGTGAAATCGAGCAAATTGTCGTCGTGCATGCGTTCATCTATCATCGCGCCTTGAAAAGTTTCTTCCATGTGCAAAAAGTTAATAATCTGTTGATCGTCATCGAAGACTCTCCAATTTGTGATATTGTCGAGAACGGATGGTCGGAACAACAGTTCGACGAAGAATGCATCTTGGGACAAGCCTTCTGCAGGAAAGAGTTTAGAAGCTATGTTAGCTAATAGATCTGCTTCAGAGTTATTCAATCTAGGAATAGAATTTATATTGAAAGCAACAAATTTATTCATTAAATTCCATACCTCGGATTGGTAGCTTTTGAGATGCGGAGACAAACAGTGGATAGAATCTCTTACCTGCCTAACCACTATTTCAGAGTCGCCAAAGACAGGCAAGTTTTGAATGTTCATATCTAAAGCTTTTCTGAAACCTTGTAGTAAAGCCTCATGTTCTGCAGTGTTATTAGTACATTCAAATTCCAACCTACATGCAATCAATGTTTTGTTACCTATCGGGTCGATAATAACGCAGCCTGCACCAACTCCTTCTTTGGACTTTGACCCGTCAAAATAAAGAGACCAAATTTGATTTCCATCGGGTACATGAGACTGTTGCATAGAAGCTGTTGGTTGCACATATGCTACAACCTCGGACTGTTGTTCTAGATTGGTGATAGTTGAAGCCTCGGCCATGAAATTGCCGAAAAAGGTATCCATCCCTTGTACTTTGGGTGAATCCGCAGAAGGTGTAAATGGTTCGTTGGGATCGTTCAAATCTGTGACTGTGAACTTAAGGTAGCGTTCACGATTTACCTTGATCTTGTTGAGCTTGTCATTCTTTGGAAGACATAGGTGAGACCAATCTGTCGCGAAATAACCGTGTAGCTGCTCCGACCAGTCCCTGCTTAAAAACAGACCATACACTTTTGGAATATCCACAACAATTATATCAATGACTTGATGAACCTTGGGGTTAGACGATAATCTTATAAGCACATTCTTTAGTTCGCATATAACTTTAACATTGGTCCGATCAAGTTGTATGATTTTTAAGGTGGAGGGTTCAACTTCGGCGTTAATATTTTGGCATACAAACCATGGCATCACATTGGATGACGCTCTTGAGTCTACCATACAATTGTGCATGTTTCTATTAAAGATTTCGAATGTTAACAAAAATGGAGGTATATTTTTGCGAGTACTAAGGGTGGTAGTTTGTGGCTTTTTACTCGCAGTTTCTAAAGTTACTTTATCTACATTATTTACATTACTTACAGGAAGGCTTCCTTTATCTTGAGCATCATGATTGTTTTTAGTGGAAGTCTTCTGAGGAACTTTGTTCTGCACAACCTTGTTACCATTAGAATTACCATTTTTGTCGTTCTCTGAGATATTCTGTAACATTTTTTGTAGCAGAAATGGAAATTTCAATAACTCATAAACAGAAATGTTAGCTCTCAACTTTTTAAGATCTTCAACTACATCATAATCTAAGTTGGGGTTCACATGACTCTGTTTAGTCTCAGCTGGTTTAGACTTCTTTGGAGGTAAAGTTGTAGGGTTTTCGGAAGAAGGTTTGTTTATTGTCTTACCCCTAGTATTGTAAGGATGAACCGTCTCGAAGTTGGCTTGAAATATGCTATCCGAGAAGTGTCCAAAAATGTTTGGAGAAGACTCTTCTTCTTGAACTGCCTCTTGTTCAACTACCTCCTCAAGAATCTCAGGAGGCACCAGGTTATCTTRGGCTTCTAGAATTGTTTGAAGGGTGTATTGCAGACTTTCTAGATTAAGGCCCTCGGTGGTTGGATTAGGTCGGTTGGTGGGAAAAGGTTTCCTGAACGGGGGCTTGTAAGGTCCTTTGCTCGAGGAAGCTTCTTCGGTCGTCTTCTTCAAGTCTATAACTTGATTTGACAGTTTTTGAACAACTTTAGTTAAGTTTTCTAAATCCGAGCTTTCAGGTTGTGCTTTACTTTGAGTAGGTCTGGGGAGGATTTCGATCTTCTTTTTGGAAGAAGAACTAGTCTCTGTTTCATTGCTAGTAGAGTCTTTAAGACTAAGTATGTCTTTTTCAATATGGATGGCCTCCTCGAAGGCTTCTAACAACATGGATTTCTTAGATCGTTTAACCCAAATAGCTATACTTTGATGCAAAGCTTTAGTGTAGTATGCTATTATGAGATTATCGGCGGGCATGGAATCCGCAAGGATTCGGTTTTTAAGTGTTAAGAATATTTGATTGAAGTCTTTAACTTTCTCTTTAGGGTTCATTCTTAAATTAGAAAGATCCATGACTAGGACTTCCGAAGGCTTACCGTCTCCGAACTTTTCCAAAAAGCATGACTCAAACTTTTCCCAAGACACGATGGTATGGGGTTGTTGGGAAAAGTACCATGTAGATGCATTGCTCTCGAAAGTATAGGGGAAAAACATACAGACAACGTCTTCATGCTCGACATTGCGGAGTCTTATGGCTAACATAAAAATTTTAATGTGATCTTCAGCGATCTGTTTTGAGTCAGGGTCAAACTTGGGGAGCCATTTCTCTGGATGTTTAGGCAAGGGATGCTGAGCTCCAGGTACAACTATGGCATCCTGATTGAGCCAAGGTCTAGCAGGATTGTTTTGGTTGGCCATTGGTGTAGTGGGTGTGGAAGGCTGAGAAGAGGAACTGCCTTCGTTAGAAGAATCTCCTCCAGAAGAGGAAGGAGATGATGGAGGTGGTGAAGGAGGTATTCCAGATCCTCCTGCAGCAGGGGTGAGGATTGGATCTGTAGGGTTTACAGTGAGGTTAGTGCCTCCGAGTTGTTCCCTGATATCAGAGAAATCTAAAGGTTTGTCCAACGGATGGTTTGGTTGCCTCAAACGGGCTAAGGCACTATGAGTTCTTATGAGAGATTGACGGACAATCTCTTCTATGTCACCACCTGTAGGATTCAGGGTTATTGGTTCAACTGTGACCTGTGGATCGTTGGTTGATGTGGTTGTTGTTTGAGGGAGAATGTTATCGTTCGAATGACTTCTTGTCACTATAGGTGAGCGATTAGGTGGTGGAGGAGTCTTACAATTGCCTCGTGCCATTAATTAGTTTCAGGCCCTCCTTCTAGCACCATTTGTTGACAGGCGAAAATGAACGCTCACCAACTGGAAGAGTGGATCCAGTCCGGGGTTGTCTAAATAACCCAAGCTGTTTGGGATAACCCACCCTGACGGTTTTAACGGCTCCGTTGGCCGATCTAAGGTCCTAAGAAAACAAAAAGAAAACTACTCTAAATTAACTATTCTAAATGAAAAATAACAATTAAAAAGACTAATAAACTAATCTAACTATTATATATACAATCTACTATCTAATACTATGATAACTCTTACGAATTTAAACATCTAACTACTAACAGAAATAAATCTTATTCACAAATATACAATATTTACAAATTATAGATTTAAATGAAAACCTGCAAAACTCATTGGTAATCTGTCCTAAGACAGCGAGACTAATTTTTTGATTTTTATAATTTTATGAAAAAGAAATAAACTGAAAACTATCTAAACTAAGAAACTAAACTAATTACTCTAACTACAAATCTAAACTATACATATATCTATCTAAACTAATTAAATTATACTAATAAGCTAACCTGTGATAACGCTTTCCAATTTTGTCCTGTGTAAGATGGTCGATTCAGTTGTTTGGTGGGAGGAAACCCGCACCAGATTCTCCACGATCTTCTCATAAACGGGAAGCTGTTGTGCTCTTCAGATGTAATTACAGGACAAACAAAACATAAAAATTTCAGCAATCTTATGATTTACAAATCATAACATTTAGATAAATCTGCGTGCAAGGATTTGTATAAAATGATTCAATTAACAAAGAAGAGAAATATGTGATTCATTAACTGAAACAAGTAATTGTTGTACTTTAAAAATAGGAGAGATCAGATACAGACAGCATATAAATCCAATCACATCAGCATACAAAGAATTATGATAGCTAAAGTAGTCGATAATTAATTGCCAACTGATATGCAAAAACTTGAAACAAAAGTTTGATATATTGAAAGCGAAAACTGTTACAAGACATCAACTTTCGTCTCAGTCTGAATCATAAATTCATAGTCTGGTTCTCCCACAGTGAGGATGATGATGTTTATTACAAAAATGACAAGTATTTAAAGACCTTACACAGGGTAAAACATCCATGTGGAAGTTATCAAAACTATTTACACAAATCTGGGAAAATATCCCAAGTCTAACAACCTAAAATAAAAACTATATCACACAAATATCTCCTAGACTGCCACAGCATGTCCAATTGATTATTACAATTCGAATGTACCTAAAAGAGGACAAAAATGGACAAGTTAAGAGGATATTTTGTTGATAAAATTGATAAAAATCTAATTCTAAAGACTAGCTACAGAATATTGCGATTATGTGGCCGGTCTAAATCAAACACAGAATCGTATTAAAAATCAATTCGAAACTTAAAAAACATATTCAAACTATAAAAAAATATTTGATTGCTAAAAGCATCATTCAAATTGACACTTGTATGCAAATTGAACAAACTAAATCATATTCAACCAAATGATAACAGAGATGGATACACTCTGTTTAATTCGTTATCACCAATTCGGGTATACAGAATCGTATTGGATAACTCAACAGCAATGAAATCGTTTCATGGACCAATTGAAATCAAAACCAACAGTTTATGTTGCTCCAGCCATTAACAAAATCACTTCGAATCCAAATGAAATCAACATGATCGTTTTCTCAAATTGATAGCACTATATTAAACATAAACAAACGATCCATGCTATTAGTGAATCAAATCAAAATTGGTATGTAAATTATCACAAACGAAATCATAATGGAATTTAATCGGTTGATAACAGGATCTGTGGGACTCGTCCAACGTTTGTTATTGCCAATTGGGGGCAGACAGTATCGATTGATATTCAACGAAATCATTACTTGAATCAATTTCAAAAACGAACTGTTAGCCGAGTTTTCTCATACGAATTCAACAGAGACAAAATCGTTTTTTGAAAATCAAAACCAATAGCGCAGTATCAAATCTACTTTTGATATCAATCTAACTCAAAACAGGCAATCGTGTTAACTCAAGACATGCATCAATCAAACCAAAACGAATCGAAATAGTTTGTGTCTATTACAGCCGTTATGAATCAACACAAGTCCACGATTATAGCAAGTAGATCTTTAGCATAGGTCAAAGATAATTAAAATCCAATCGAGAATATTAATTCAATACAGAACAGAGTTGTTTTGAGTTATTAGGAGCAAACGAAACTAATTAAAATCATACCAAAGCAACTATCAAACAGAATTGATTCACAAACAAACCAAACCGAATCAAAATCAATGAATTGCTTGTACTAAACTGAGCACAACAAATTGCATAACCAAATCATATGTACATTTAATTTTAGTAAAATGAACCTACTGTACAGGATCCACAACATAACTATTTTTGATAATCAAACTATGACAGAGTCATTTCGAATAATGGACAGAGCTAATTGAAAACCAAAACTCGATTCATTATATTAATTCAAGCAATTCATAAAACAAAATTGATATTGAAATTCATACCTGGATAGTCAGCAGACAACTTGGTCATGATAGTTTGGAATTGACGAAGGCTGTCGCCGATTCGACATTCCTAAAAACAATCAAACCAGTGGTTTTTTGCTTCTTGTCATTAGCTTGAAGCCTGTCCCTTTCTCTCGACAGCACTGTGACTTGGTTCTCTAAAGATTTGATCTTCGATTGTAATAAGGGAATGTCAGTGTAGTAGCGCTCAAGCCACACATTACATTGGACACACGCTGTCTGCTTGGGCTTCGAAACGACAGTCGAGGGTTTGTTCATATCATCGAGGGTTTCATTAGGTAGCTTGATTCCTGGGTAGCTAGGATTGTTCTTTAGGCAAGGGGGTAGATTAGAAACAAAGTCATAGGGTGTCTCGGAGCACAGACCATGGGAATAAGGGTACTCACTAGCTAGGAAACGCTCGATATCAGAGTCTGATTCTTCGCTGAGGACTATGGTCTTTTGATCAGCGTTTGGTTTAGGTTTATTCCGGGCAAGTCTCGATATCAATCGAGCATTCTTTTTACCTTTKCTATCGACAGTAGGGTTACCCTTGACTTTCTTGCTCACGGGCTTTTTTACAGCCTCAACCTTGTCTTTTATAATGTCGGGTAGGTCGATATCAAGGYAGACCGAGGGTTTGGGAGAGGGTAGAAGGGCATGAAAAGGCACGAGTGGCCCGACCTTAGTCTCACTGACCACAGACTTGTCGATTTGGACAGACTTTGAATCAACAAAKCCATTTCTAAACAAAAAAGCTTTCCAATTATCACCGTGAAGGTTTAAATGATGAACGGCAATAAGTCTAATCAAGCCATGGTGAAACAAGTTGTTGTCAGCCTTCTCGCGTTTGAACCTCTTAGCCATTTTGTAAAGACTACGCTAGAAGTAAAATGGCATGTTCAATGGATAGCCCATGAAATTCATTAACAGTCGAAGGTGATAAAGAAAAACCAATCCATATCGACCCTCACAGGTCACAAATTGTTTGACCATTATCAAAAGATCATGCCACCTGGTTTTAAGCGTGGAAATAGGCATACCTTTGTCACAGGATGTAACCTTTCGTGATACGAATAGCAAAGGCCATGGCACCTCGTCGACTTTAGAGTTTTTAAACCATCGTTGGCCCGTGGATGCCAATCCTATGGCAGAGCTTATGAACTCTTCATTCAGCTAAAGCTGAATGTCACCTACTTTATCCCTACACCCATCAAAGGTAAGGGCGAATTGTTGTGCAACCAACAGATTGAAACCCTCGAACCTCTGTATAAACATGAGCCAACCATTATCTTGTAAATCCTTACGGGCGTTATCAAAGAGTAACAGAGCTTGACTACCGTTCGGCTCAATTCGCACCACCGGTGCCATAGAGAGGAGCACACGGTGAGTGATGTGAATGAGCCAGGGTTTGACTCACAACATACGCAGGAGCAGAATGCTCACAGGCTTACCCGAAACTAGCAAGGGTGAAACAGGGATAGGGGTAAACATTAATGACATATCGTGCGAAGGTGGTGAAGCTAGTTCATACATGCATGACAGTCATATCTACAGTACAACCGCCGACGCAAATAGCTATTCAACCCACTATTGTATAGGTTAACAATTATGCCACTCGCTCGACCAATGAAATCAATGGTAAGTGGATTAAACATTCGCGCGAGCAATAGTTATAGTTTCAAAACCAAACAAATGAATCGAAACCAATACCAAGGGTTTGACTATAACACCAATGCTTTTTTATGTAACCAATGTTCCAAGTGAATTGATCAAATAACATGTAAATCCAATCACCAATGCATCACAAACTCAATCACTCATGAAACAAAATTACATAATCAATCAAAGAATGTCAAATGAGTACAGATCAAAAGGTCTTGCCAACTGTATAATGATAAGTAAAATGTAAATGCAATGGGCATATCGACAAGAATGATAACGACAATTCAGTGACGATTTTAATGCGACTTTGAAATCAAGTTTTCACGCTTGCAGTCGTGAAAACAAGAACGAAGGTAAGTGTGCAAATAGCGCAAAAAATAAAAGTGTCGTTTTATTTGAGAATTGCGACGAAAATTAAGGTTTGCAAAAAGCTGGTGTAGGCAGCTTATAAGATAGTGGAAAAATGTGAATTGGCTACCAATAGGATAGAGACCAGAAGGATAATAATAAATAGGAATTTGGGACACTCAGGATCCTTTTTTGGAACTGTCGTGGCTTTCCATGGCGCAAAGGTCCTATGATAAGTTGGATCCTGAGTGATATTGATATTATTTCTCTAGTTGAAACTTGGTAGCATGAGGAGTCTAAGGTCCCTAACATAGAAGGCTTTGTCGTGTGGTCGGCATGGAACAAAAAATCCCACCATAGAGGGATAGGAGGCATAGCTTGTTATATTAGAAAGAGCATTTCTCCTCACATTCAACTTCATAAGATTGACCCTCTCAATCAGTGCATTTGGATAGAAATTTCAAACACCAATGCTAAGAAGATGTATATAGAAATTTGTTATTTTTCACCTATTAATTCTATTTTTTATAAGAAAACAGTCTAGATAACAATTGTCTCTATAATAATTTAGAACAAGATATTTATAGTTTGAAAAATGAAGGTAATATCCTACTACTAAGGGACTTTAATGCTAGGACTGCAACTAAACAAGCCACTCTTTTAAGTACTGATTTCAACCATAATCATTTATGGCTAGATGAGGACCTTGTTTTATCTAATAGCTACAAAAGAAGCTCTGAAGACCTAATTGAGAATTTGTTTGGTACTGAGTTGGTCAAGCTCTGCAACTCTCAAGACCTAATAATTTGCAATGGAGTAATGAAGCGTCCAAACTCCAACCAGATGACTTGTATTTATGGGCTAGGTAGTAGTGTCGTAGATTATGTGATATCTGATATCCCCGTTTCCAACCAAATATCAACTTTTGACCTTTTAAATGACCATGAGCCCAACTCTGATCATAAACCTTTAACCCTAACTCTAAACTTTTCCATGCACAGGAGCACCATTGAAGATAATTTTGATAATCAAAGGAATTTGTGCTTTGACAAAAGTAAAGTTGACATTTTCTTAAAGGATTTAAATAGTAAATGAAATCTCCTTATAAGGACAACATTGAAGAACTCTATCATAATTTTACAACTACCCTTTCCACTTCTATTAACAAGTTTTATTTTGAGGTGTCCTATAAAAAGAATAATAGAACAACCAACCCTTGGTATGATAAAGAATGTAAAATTGCTAGGAAAGACATTAGGGATGCTTCTAATGAGTCCTTAAAACTCGATAGATCAATACGTACAAAGTCCTAATTAAAAGAAAAAAAATGTACTATATCAATAAAAGGCAAGAGCAACTTTCACAACTATATAAGTTGGATCCTAAGAAGTTCTAGAGCCAAATTCTAAACTTCAATACTAAAGAAAATAATAGGATTCCCTTAGGGGACCAAAATTCCTACCTTAAAAGTCTTTACGAGTTCCCTAATGCTACGAACACCATTCCTATTGTCCCTACAAAGGAAGAAGTTTTTTCTTTAGATGACATGGAGTTTGGGGTTAAGCGACTAGAAAATGGGAAAGCTAAGGACATTGAAGGCTACCAAGATGAAATTTTTAAAATCGGAGGGCATATCCTTATCCCTCACATACACAAGCTCTTCAATTTAGCAGTCAAGCAGGGTTTCCCTAAACCCTGGACGCAAAGCCTCATTGTTCCTATTTTTAAAAATGGGGATAGAAACGTTCCCTCTAATTATAAGACCATTATGATTAGCCTGATTTTAGCCAAGCTTTTTGGAATTATTTTGGAAAAGAAGATTAGCCTTTGGCTAAAAAGTCACGATAAAAGAGCTAAAGGCCAGGCTGGGTTTAGGAGATATCATTCAACTGTGGACCATCGTGTTACCTTTAGGATCATTGTAGAGGAGTTCTGCAATACTAAAACCAATCTATTTTATTATTTTGTTGACTTTAGAAAAGTTTTTGACATGGTTCGTAGGAAAAACCTTTGGAATAGGTTGGAAGAGATAAAAGTGCCTCTCGAGTTGAGGGTTGTTGCAATAAGGATGTATGAGAACGTTATTTCTAAGTTTAAAAACACTGAGGGTTGGTCAAAAGAGATTAACTGCAATATTGGATTCAAACAAGGTTGTCCCTTGTCCCCTACCCTTTTTGGCATATACATTGACAAGTTAGAAGATTGCTTGGAAAAAGTAGGTTGTGTCGGCCCTACTCTCACTGGTATAGTCATCAATCTTCTTCTTTATGCCGATGATATCGTTCTTATGGAAAAAATTCCCCATTATCTTGAAAACCAACTAAGAATCCACAAGTATTTTTGCTCCAATATAGGTATGACTGTTAATACTGATAAGACTAAGGTCATGATTATTAAATCCAATAAGATCACTTATGATAACTTCATATATGACAATAACAACTTGGAGGAAGACTTCATACAGAGATATTGGAGTTGATATTCACCACAAACTCAATTGGAATTATAGCATTGAGAAAAGGATTATTGGGGGATGGAAGGCTTATTATGGGCTTGAAAACAATTGTAAATCAATTGATCTTTGGAGTTGGGATAAGAAGAAAATCCTCTTTGAGACTCTTGTTATACATGTTATTCTTTATGGATGTGAAGTATGGGGTTGTAGTAACTCTCATGAATCCTAGAGAAAGATAGAGCAAATACAAAATAATTTTATAACCTATAATCTCAAAATTAAAGGAAATACGCCTTATCTCATCCTCCTCTTAGAAACAAGTCTCTCCCCCATTGAAAGCATGGCTATGACTAGATACCTAATGTATAAGAACAAATTAAACAACATGGAAGACAAGAGGCTTCCAAAATTGCTTCAAAATCGAGTCATAACCACCATTGACTCAAGCGAGGATGGCATAAATATGCTCGGTCTTGGCTAAACTATTGGGGAATCATGGAAGACACCATTTTGCAGAATAAAGATACTATTAAATGTCAAATCAAAATTTAAGGAGAAAATGTGGTGTGATAAAGAGTTAGAGGAAAAAAGAAAATTAAGGTATTATAAAGATGTAATCAACCCTAATCTAGAAGATCAAAATTATCTATTTGTTTTGTCAAGTGTAAAGAAAAAAATAAGCATTGTTAATATAAGAACAAATTCTCACGAGCTCCATAATGAAATTGGGCATTGGTCAATTCCTAAAACACCATGGGATGAAAGAGTGTGTCACATTTGTGACACTAAGAAGGTTGAAGATGAAAAACACTTTCTCTTAGATTGTTCATCCTATACCCATATTAGATCTCATTTTCAAAATATTTGTCACACTACCAACCTTTCTAACCTCTTAACTCAACAAAAATATGGTGAACTTGGAAAGCTTCTCTTAATGCTTTTCGAACACGGGAACAAAATTATAAAAAATCGCAAGTAATCACTTACCATCTTAAAGTTTAATAAACCAATATCTTAGTGAATGTTAATCATCATCATCATAATCTTTTAATATAAATAAATATATAATATTTCTAAATAACAAAACAATAGAATTATAATTATAATATTTTTATATACATCAATTAAAAATTAAAAATAATACTGAATAATATGAAATGTAAAATAAAATATTTTCTTAAAATATTAAAAATATATTAAATGATATGAGATGTAAAATAAAATATTATATATTAATGATGAAATGTAAAATAAAATAGTTCCTTAAAATATTACAAATTAATTTTTTTATTCAGATAATTTAAATTTAAAATTATAAAAAATAAAATTGTAACCATGAAACTAAAGATAATATTCAACTGAAAGTTATACTTTGAGATTTATAATTGAAATAAAAGGTAAAAGTAGATCATGCGCTTGTCACTTGCTCTTTGGGGTTAGAACCTTCCGATCACATACGATGCTTTGTATCATAGACGATGCAGGCCTAGTTGGCCATGTGACAGTTATTCAACCTGCCGACCAATACGGACTTTGAGTGGACTCGTCATGTCCACTTAACCAATTAACCCAACCCTACTTTAGATATATATTTTTAGCCTATTCGTATTTACACATAATATTAAAAGTTTAACCATCCTAATTTTGAATGCGTGAACAAAATTTAACATATCAATATTGGTACTTAAAATGGTCATCCATTTTTTTTTTAAATATTGCAAATAAGGAATATTGTATTTTTTAACTTAAAAACCCATTATATAGTTTTATGTTTAGTATTAACTATCAACTGATTTGTTTTTCACAAGTTTTTTCATTCCACTTTTTTTTTTCTCTCTTTGTTTACATTTATTTTTATTTTTTCAAAATGGGTCTGAATTCCATTCTGAGCAAAGCTTATGATTGGATTCATATTTATGTGCAAGTGTCAAGGTGTCATAGATGAGGCTAAATCTCGTGGAGAATGCACCATGTGTACCAAAACCATACACAAAAAATGTGTGTAGGTCCTTAACACCATATATTTTTTTCAACTTATGTTTGATTTCGAGCATTGAAAGGTTGGACATTCCATGATGAAGAATGTCTATGACAAATTGCTTTCAACCAAAATGATAATTAGTTATGAGTTTTCAAAGGTTGATTGTGTTCTTGAATCATCCATTGGGTCTCCTTTCTATGAAATCGTGACAAAACAACAATGGTTAGAAGATGGAGTCGCAATTATTTCATAAATAAAAAGGAAATTAAATGTTAAATGTATAAAGATAATAATGTAGACAAGAATTGCACTACACCATACAATACAAAATCTTAAATAAAGACAAAAAACCAAAAAAATACCAATAAGGTAGACATGATCAAGTTATTAACAATTTGAAAGGGGGTGACTCTGAATTGGGGACATATTGAGGAGTATCGTAAGGAACAAGTTCCATCCACCATTTGTAGCCATGAGGCACCTCAATTTATGGCTTCAACAAAGGCACATGTACCAATTCTGAGTTAGAGAAGAATCATCACATCATGTAATAAATGGTCCCTTTGCACAAACATTATGAATCCATTTAACACTTTTTAAAAATAAAAATAAATGAATTACTCTAATTTGAAACCATATGTTTTAACTATTTTTAAAAATAATGTAAAAATAAAAAATATATAAAAGAACTTATGATTTAAGCCTTTTCCATTCAAAATAAAATGAATAAGAATATATGTTTTTCCCTCTATACATTCCAATCTAATTATAATTTTTTGGAATACCAAGGTTACGTGATATACCAAGGTTGGAATTCCCTCTATAAGCTTGTGTGATATACCAAGGTTTATTGTTGTTGCAGGAAGAGTCGATGAGCAAAATTTTGATTGTGGGGGATTCCAAAAATACCATTAGATACCTTGTCACAGGGTTAGTACCCAAAGACGCTAAGATAAAGTGAATCATTGAAATAATATGTCTTCTCCTTATCAATATCACACCCAAATTCTTTCACGTCCTAAGAGAAAATAATCAAGCAGCAGACAGAATGGAAAACGAAGCAATTGGTATGGCTCCTGGTTCTCTGAGGATCCAAGGAAGGGAAAAAATTGTAGCCCCCCCCCCCCCTAATGGTAGCAACATCACAAAGGTTTGGGAATTGTTGGGCCCACATAGTTGGCAGCAAGGGACGAACACATCAATGTGACATGCAATTCCAAGCTTCAGGTTTAAAAACTCGAGGGATCTTGAGAACTCGCCTCATTTTGTTCTCGATCGTGGGGATGGTCTGGTGGTGTTCTCTAATAATCATGCCTCCGGTTGTGAATTGGACTTTCTTTTATGTTGAAAGTACTCTGGCCTCTCTGAATTTATACCAGGCAGTACAATGGGAGCAAGTTCCACTACCTGCAATGATGGTTCTACTGACGAGAGCACAAGACGTATGGAAAAAAGTTTAGACGCGACAATTGGAAGTACAACCCATGATGGATACAATTGGACTCCTGGAGAGTGGGAATTTATACAAGATCGTGAATGCATGCATGCTTGCAACTTCAATTCAATCTTAGAATGGGGTTCAAGTTATTTATCTCATTTCCTAAGTGCAATAAACATCCTTCTTATCTCGAAATCGTAATTCTCAGCAGTGGATACTTAGGGCAATAGTTCTTGGTTGGTCGAATTCACTTGGTGAAAACCGCCAAGACATCTTCTTTTTTCGGTCTCCGTTTTGGATAAAGCTCACTTCTCTACGAATCCATCTGCGCACAAGGTCTTCGGTGAGCCTCGCCTTTCCATCTTTAGTTTTTTATGGTTCTAAGCATGCTCCTTTCATTCAAACGGGAAGTTTAACGATAATCTGTAGTGGATTCCTTGGGAAGCAATTAAGCTTCTTCTATCTCCGACAATTGTGGTTGTTCGGGGATTGGAATCCTATGTTGGCAAGCCTGGGTAGTATTCTCTTGGTGGAAGTCTCATCTACTGTTGGAATTGTCTCCGACACTTCGAATAAAAACATGGCCAAAGGAAAAACGCATATGCAGCCCCTAGTTGAGGAGATGGCGGAGTCTACAGAGGATAATTTTACCTCCACCCAACGTCTTTCTATCAAATTTAACTCTCATAGCTCGACCATCTTGTTTTCTCTTGACACCCTGGATCAACATCGAATGTTAATTGGTCAACTTCAAGATGAAGTGGACTTCCTTTGTAGGCAAGGAGAATCGATGCAAAGGCAAATGGACTCGAGGACCTCCCCTTCAGGGTCGAACAACTAGATCAAAAGGTCACTATGTTGCTAGCTTTATGCTCTCACTAAGTGCATCATCGACATGCTCAGGAATTGACTACCCAGGTTGTGGTCATCCCAAATCTTCTCATCCCCTGCAATCGTGCCACTTGGACAACCCACCTAGTGGAAAGGTCTCTCACCCAGCTCAGTAAATGGTCATTGCAACTTAGATTGTCTTTTATCATAGCCCTATATTCTTAATTTCAGGTTTTATTTCAGTTTTGTTGTCTATAGTTTGTTATATGTTTGGGATCACTGTAGAACATTTGTAGTTTTTTTGCCCCCCAGGGATTCTCATCTTTTGAACTGTGTTTAGGCTTGGGTGTAATGTCCCATTTTTGGCGAGCTTAGAAAAATTAGATATTTAATTAATTATTTTATTATGTTGCCTAAAGTCGAATTGGGCAACTAATATTTAATTAATTATTATTTAATTTTTAAGTGACTTAATCAAAATATCATTATAAAGTCACTTTATTAGATAAAGTGCTCTTCTAGAAGCTTCGAGAAGGGTGAGTTGGATCTCTCTAGAAGGATCCACGGGGCCTTTAAAGGGAGAGGAGAGCAAGTCATTTGGAGGCAGATTGGATTTGGATCATTTTCTTGTGGAGTGCTCAGTGAGTCAGAGTTTTCGTTAGGGTTTTGGCAAAACCCTTTCATTGTAGTTTGGCTTCAGTAGTGAAACCATCCACCCTAGTTAAAAGAGGAGGATCCATCTAGGATCTTCAATTGTGCTTCATCTATGGTTTGATATCAATCTGGAGATGTAGATTCCTAAGGTTTTCATGTGGTGACCGTGACATCCTCTAGGTTTTGGCCTATCTTTGTGTGTTTTTATGTTGATGTATTGCAGTTGCCATAACAATTATTGGATTATTGTATTCATATCTTCAATCATAATAAAATACCCCATGACTCTCTTATGTTCCATGTGTATCTATTTATGCTTGTAATGTGTTGGACGAATCCAGTGAAATGAATGCTAAGTATTTGTGAAAAAAAATTAATGTAATGGCCTAAAAATCCATGGTATTCTTGTCTAGCACTATTGAGGATATTACAGTGGTATCAAAGCATAATCCTCTGCAACTATGAGGTTTGAAGGGCTTCATTATATTGTTAGTTGGACGAGTTAGAGACTACTGGGGGTGATTTTCTTATTGTTGGCCCGATTTTATCCTTTGGGGTCGAGTTTCATTGTGAAGGTCGAACTGTCTTACAAAGACAAACATCTCCAAGTTGGGTCGTTTTTCTTCCTTGGGGGTGGATTCCTTGCATACTGGGCAAGTTTAGAGCTGTGGGTCAAGCTCTCCTTCCAATGGGACGAGTTCTGAGTTTGGTGGTTGATTTCTCTCGTAGAAAATCACGGGTTCCTCTTGCCTAGCATTTCCTTGCACGTTGGGTGCATCCCTTGAGTAGTGGGGGTTGAGCTCTCACTCTTATCAGCAGGGATTTTCTCCAAATCTGAGGTATTTACAGCAAGTTGGGCGGGTTTCCTGTAGATAGAAGGGTGAACTTAATTGTGAGAAAGGAGTTCCTCATTCTTGAGCGGGTTTATCTTCATTAAGGGTCGATTCTTCACTATTCCCTAACTATATGAGACGTGGGGAGGTTTCACAACAATTGTGGGTCGAGTTTGCATAAACTAGGCGTATATTTTGATGAGAGACAACACCAATTCCTTGTGTGGTGAGTTATTGTTGCGTGGGAGTTATTTTCTTGATGGCAGAATCGATAAGCCTTCATTGTGGACGAGTTATCTGTGGGAATAACTGAGTATTTCCTCCCTGAGGTCGAGCCAGCTACAAGGAGGTAGTCCCAAATCCTGGGCGCATTTCTTGAGGCAAAAAGGAGGGCAATTCCATTGGGGACGAAATCCCATCACAGCTGAACAGTGCATCTCATTTGTGGGTCGAGCTACTACTGTCTTTGGTTGAGAAAGGCGCATAGAACATCCATATATTAGCAGTGGTGAGGTTTCCTCAAATTCTGAGTGTGTATCCTGTAGAAAAAGGGCGCATTAGTGGACTACATGCAACATTGTTGAATGGCAACATGTTTGTCATATTGAAGAGGGTCAAATTGGAGAGTTGGGGGACGAGTTTGACCACTGGGTGGTCGTGAGGCCTGTGGGAAGGCGTTCTGAGATTTCTGGAAGCGTGGGAAAACTATTCAATTGCCTCTGTCCCTTGTAGCACTCCCTATCTGTTCGTTGATACAAGCTATTACTTTGTTGTAAAGAGAGGTCAGCATAATAATAGATCATTTGTTGTGCGTGCCCATTTGTATTCCATAAACTGTGTGAATCTTTTGTTGCTACTGTCATTTGTTATTCAATTTTATTGTCAATATATGCCTAGAAATGTAAATCTGTATGTAACAATTGCCATATGAGGCCATACCAATATATGAATAGCAAACATAGTCAGTGGTATAAGTAGATTACAGTGACCTGGGCATGGTGATAAAGTGAATCACAATTCCTTCCCACAATCATTATTTTATAATAATGTTATAAATGAATTAGCACAAAGGGTTTTCCAATAGTCCTCTAAACCATTCAAGGGAACATAATTGAACCAGAGGATTAAGAAACTTCATAGCAGACCTAGAAATATCTCTTCAGACTTAATTTCGCTTCAGACTCGTCTCTGCTCAAAGGAACTGATATATATATATGAATTGTACCTACCGTATCAGCAGCATATTGTCTTAATACTCAGAAACAAACCAAATAAATTTGGTCGGAATAATACAGTGGTATCATACAGTGATATCAATCTGAGTTTATTTACAGTCTGGGCGCTAGTGTGGTGTGGGACGCTCATCGAGTGCTGGATGCAGAATATATTAGTTCTCACTGTGAGTCGACTTCAGGAGCAGCTACAGTAACTCCACTCAAGAAGATTTGTGGGCAGCAGTATTCATCAGCGAATAGAGGCCATTTCCTGAGGCATATTAACACAACTACATCTTCACATATATATGTATTGCTGATATATTGTATTCTGAAAGGCATTATCACCTACAGCCATTTATTCTTGCATCTACGCTGAGATTTTTGTGAAGAAGTATGTTACAGGGGTTGAATGGCGATTTTTTTATGTGTTGAGCAAATTTCTGAGTAAAGAGGCCGACATCTTGTTGTAGAGAGGCCATACTCATTTTTTTCATGCTGGGGCAGATTTGCATTCGTTGAAGCCAATTGTGCTTAGTCATGGACTGATATTTGGCCATAGGGGTCGATTCTCCCATCGTGGGAGTGTATCATTTGTTGGGGGTCGTTTTCCTTGTAGGAGTGGGACGGTTTATAGTTGCTAGGAGGGCAAGTTCAAACACTGACACCTACATCCTATTCCTCAAGTTCTGAAGTTGTTGCATGAATATTTTCTAGATTGATTCCCTACATCTACATGACTATGTCATCATTTGGGGGTCGTTGCACTATATTGTCATCTACAGAACTGTTTATCCCAACACATGCAACACATGCAGAAGCAACACATGAAGATATAGACCAAGTTTTGCATTAATTGTGGCTAGAGTATTTCCAATATACTTTGTTGTTATGGTTACTTAATGCAATAAATATTTGGGTTCCTACATTGGTGTCTTACTTCAAATTTGCAACAAAGTTTAGAATTTCATATAAACTGTGGGAAGCACCTTTTCATATTGTTTTCCTTAAGTGATCAGGGTTTATACCCTTCAAGTGGGAAAATGAAAACCTCTGAAGAACTTAGGGTAGAACTTTTGAAACTCATGCAAGAGTATCAGAAAAATATGGCAACCTTGTTAGAACATTCAGAGTGGTTCAGGATGAAGGGAAAAGGATCCAAATGGACCTATGAAGCCAAATCTCATTGCACGAGGGAGGTTCAACAGAACCACAAGTGGACTTGATGGAGGTGCACACATCTAGTCAAGATGTGGAGGTGAGCATAGAAGGGGAACAAGCAACGGTCTATGATGAGGCCAGTATGATGGTGGGATTTATCACTAAGAGTGATGGGGCAGCATCTTGTCCCACTTACGATGACTTTGAGGACCATGAAACCAGCGCCATTGTTGGACAGATTGACTGCACACATGTTGAGGATGCTTATGAGGATGTGGGTGTGCTAGTACCTACATATGATGAGGAGGAAACACCATTTCTTGCTTATGATTCCTACTATGAGGATGAGGGGAGCACTCTTACAGATGACAGCTCAGGCCAGTTGGATGCGGAAGGGCAAAGCCCTTTAGCATTGCACGATTTGGAGGATCGGTTGTTGGTGACCAAGAATTAGGTTACACGAGTGTTGACCAATACCGATGGAGCCCATAGGTTCATTGAGGATCTTGTGTGGAGGGTCCAGATGGAGGAGCAACACAGTGCGATGGTAGGTGCAGTCACTAGTTCCCAGTTGTGCATCATCATGGAGGCACTAGAACAGTTGAAGTCAAATTACTTATAGTTGTTCATGGACAGGGACCTTGCTCTCAAGTTTGTTGAGGACAAGGACCGAAAGGTTGAGGAGCTACATTATCATTTGATCATGGCACGCTCTTCACCCCTTATAGTAGGGACTCCATCATCTTTGGCAGCAGTGACACCGGAGGGCATGTGTGCCACACATATTGAGAGGGAGGAACATTCTGAGTTGCAAGTACTCGAGGAGAGTTTGGATTGTGCTCTAAGTCAGCATTGCAGGGATCAGGGGCCCTTTATTTAGAGATCTCATTCGAGGTTTTGAGCTTAGTTGCGGAGGATATAGCTGAGCACATTCCTCATGGACCAAGYCGTGAGAAAATATACCCATACTTGGATTAGGTGGAGAGATACATGACATATATGGACACACTCTRGGAATAGGTTCATTCCTCATCAATAGAGTGTTGGGTCYAGTAACACATACAAGATACAGGATGGTGGTGTGCAACAGTATACAGGAGTCCTTGTTGACACATGGTGGAGTACGATGGAGCTTCAGGGCGTTTCCTCCAGGGAGACCCCCTGACAGAATCCTTGACTTTATCATTGGGATCARGGACAGTCGTGGATTGATGGACATTGAGATGCCTTGGTGGTGTACGGTCCATGATAGGGAGTTCCAGGAGTGGAGAGTGTAGTCGGAGTGTGATGAGCAGATGATTATGATCAGAGTAGTGCAGCGTCAGCAGTGTGGCATCTATTTGAGATTGGTATGGGACCCTGGGATCACAGTTGTTGACAGCTTGACAACCGACATTGATGGGATTGTTTCCTTACGTAGGTTTGGTTTTCCGAAGGAGTGGTCTTCCGAGGAGTTGATCGAGTTCATACAACTTCTATTCACTTGGTTGATCAGGAACACTCAGACAAGATCTTATGATAACACCTCGCAGGTTCGTTCTACGAGTGGAGGATACACATTTTCCAGGAAGGTTTGGGACCCAGGTATCACTTTGAGACAAGCTCAGTCAACGGAGCATAAGATTAAGTTGGTATTGCTCAAGGAAAAACAATCTTGGGCGGGAGGATTTGTAATGTCCCATTTTTGGCGAGCTTAGAAAAATTAAATATTTAATTAATTATTTTATTATGTTGTCTAAAGTCAAATTGGTCAACTAATATTTAATTAATTATTATTTAACTTTTAAGTGACTTAATCAAAATATCATTATAAAGTCACTTTATTAGATAAAGTACTCTTCTAGAAGCTTCGAGAAGGGTGAGTTGGATCTCTTGAGAAGGATCCACGGGGCCTTTAAAAAGAGAGGAGAGCAAGTCATTTGGAGGCAGATTGGATTTGGATCATTTTCTTGTGGAGTGCTCGGTGAGCCAGGGTTTTTGTTAGGGTTTTGGCAAAACCCTTTTATTGGAGGTTGGCTTCAGTGGTGAAACCATCCATTCTAGTTAAACAAGGAGGAGGATCCATCCAGGATCTTCAATTGTGCTTCATCTATGGTTTGATATCAATCTGGAGATGCAGATTCCTAAGTTTTTCATGTGGTGACCGTGACATCCTCCAGGTTTTGGCCCATCTTTGTGTGTTTTTTTATTGATGTATCGCAGTTTCCATAACAGTCATTGGATTATTGTATTCAAATATTCATTCATAACAAAATACCCCATGATTCTCTTATGTTCCATGTGTATCTATTTTTGCTAGTAATGTGTTTGATGAAACGTCTCCAGTGAAATGAGTGTTAAGTGTTTGTGAAAAAAAATAATTTAATGGCCTAGAAATCCATGGTATCCCTCTCTAGCACTATTGGGGATATCACATTGGGTTGGTTTCCATTTTTGACGACCCAAGCTTAAGAAGATTGTGTATGTAAATTATTCATTTATTAGAAGCTAATACAAATTTCTTTCTTACTTAAAAAAATGTCATCTAGTAAATAAATATGTTTAAAAATTGAGTTGGCATCATGTGTACCCCGAACAATGATGGACAACTTTAGTATTTGAAGGGTTGGGTTTGAGTCTAGCAAAGCAATGACAATGTAACAAGGACATATGCATAGTCTATTTATTTCTACACCTGTCCAACTTCATATCTATACTTGGTGGTATATTAAAAGTCAATAAATTGTTAGCTACTATGCCATTCAAGAGAAGTATTTTATAGAGTCTTCTACTTTGATGATGAAAGTAATTATTTTCACCTCTAATTTGGGAAGTTCCATAGGTATTGAGGGTTAGAGCTAGAGCTTTGTTACCATATGCAATGGCTCAAACTTCAATAAATTTGATTGCCTAAATTGAACAAATAATGTGCAACCATTAACTAATGAAAATAAAGATACATTAATTCTAATTACACAATCTAAACAAAGATACATTAATTCTCATTACATAATCTATAAAAAGGAGCAAGTGGTGAGAGTATTACCCGAAAGATGAGGAAAACAACTTACTTGCAATGTTGTGAACACAAAACCGTTGCACTTTAATCTTTGATCCAGTAGGTTGCAACCAAGTGTAAGGGAGGAATCTCGTCCCAACCAACCTCTCATTCATTATGACTGAGAACCCACCAAGCCTTCAATCAATTATCTATGTCAGCTTCTAAGCTTTTTCATCAAATTGTCCAAGCAAAAGATGTCTCACTCCTTTTTACATCTTTAATAAATAGAATTCTTCTTGTCCATCCATGCAAAAAGGTTTCATGCATAGGCTCCACTCGTCATCAAGTAATTAATCATGCAACGTTTAACATTTTCTTGATTTAACTTTTCTTTGATTCAATTTTAGTAATTTCTTTTCTTTTTACATTTTTCTTTATTAATAAATTAGTTGTTTTATTAAGACTACATGTTATTATTATCTTCTACTTTAATTATTATTACATTTTATTATTTTAATACCAATTATTTATTTTCTTCATGTAATATTTATTACTTATTAATATATTAAATAATATGGGGCATTACACACTTTCATATATTTACATGTCAAGACATGTACCATTCAACGTGATTTGAATGGCCATGGTTGTTGCATTATCAACAACCCACTCCAAAAATGCATAGACCACTTATTTCATGAATTAAGCCTTCGTAGAGACAATAACACTACCCTGCTTTCACTGACCAAACTATTCTTTTGTGGCAATTGTCATAACGATTATTAACATGTTTTGTGATTCAAATTTGATTACTGAGATGTTAAGGGTCAAATTACTCCATCCAATGTTACAATAATCAAAGTGATTACAAGCATCAAGGGCCTAGTGAGTAAATTTGACTATGTGACAAATAAATATATTAAAATAATTTATTGCAAATGTTGATTTTAATGTTTGGCATATGGGAAAATCTCTCAAAGGGTAAGATAGATTTGAGAAGATTAAGGAGGCATGTGTTTCTACATCATTTGAGGGTACCACCAATGTCAAGTTTAACTAAGCGCCCCTTGTTCTATGAATTGCAAAGCCAAAGAATTGTGAGATCTCGTTCACTACTCGAATTCACATTGCATTGCTTTGTGAATAGTCTCCCTAG
This sequence comes from Picea mariana, assembly GCA_032191745.1. Lineage (NCBI taxonomy): Eukaryota > Viridiplantae > Streptophyta > Pinopsida > Pinales > Pinaceae > Picea > Picea mariana. Next base: position 215,889 of record JASDQU010010645.1, on the reverse strand, counting down.
TCTGATTAAGAGCCCCAAGAGTACATTGGTCAGCATTGATCATCCTAGTGGAGGTCTTTAATGTCGTCATGTGGGATAACAATGCCCCACATAATTAGTGTGAAACCTTCTCATGCATCTTTATGTGTTCAAGAAGGTCATACATGAGATTTAAAATGCCATACAAGTGCTACGAGAGTAGTGCAATGGAATCCACTAGTAAGCTAGACATGGTGGAAAGAATCGACAAACTTGCCCAAGTGATCAAGGAGATGAAGCATTGACAACATAGTGTATACTACGAGATAGAGAGGTTAGAGGAGGATCACCTTACAAACAGGAGGATCACCTTACAAACAATGTGAGTGACCACCACCATAGGGGTTGTAACACCTTTTGGGGCTCAAAGAACAAGAATGAAGAGGATATGAAAGAGAATCTTAAAAGAGATGGCAACAGACAAACTCGATGGAGTGAAATCATTGATCGCTACACACTTCAATCATGATCCAAGCTCATGAAGAATTAAGGCTATAACCTTTTGGTTTTGTCTATCCTAATTTATTTCATGGTTCTAATGTGGATAGAGGTAGTCTACATGTATCTACCCAACAAAAGGTTGATTTTGTTTAAGGTGTTTTCTTTCTTATGGAAACCCTAGTGTGGAGCACTTTTTGGGTGGAGGCTCACATCTTGTAGCATTTGGATGTAAGGAAACATATTTTTGTGAAGAGGAATGGCTATCGGAAGAAATATGTTATAATTTTCATTTCGGCATAAACAAATCTATCACCTATAATTTTTGGGTGAAAAGAATTGAAAGAGGTCCATTATAGAAAATCTAGAGGTCCCATTATAGAAATTCTAGAGGTCTGGAGGACTCCAAGGAGTGTCAATTAAATAATACACGACATTTTTCAAACAAGTTTTTCAATTAAGAAGGCTTAAATCACTTTATTTTGAAAAGTGAATGACATTTACTGCACATAAATATTTATACTACACTTCTCGATGCATTAAAAGTAGTTGAGAGTAGGATTTCTCTTATTCATATTTGAGAAAGTTCTATATAAGGCAGCACATGTGGAGGGGGCATTACAACAAAGTAAGTTTATTACTTACTGAAAAACTGACCAGAAATGAAGGCATGCTAAACGACAAGGAGATGACAACTTTAACTGGAGACCATTGTCCTACCAATAACCAGTGGTAAATAGCACTCCAACTATAAATGTAATAGCAATGATTTATATTCTATTATATTTTTAAATGGTATCTTCCATGGCATCCATGTGCATTTGCACAAATAAACCTTATGTTTCATTCTATACATGGTTTCTTCACATATAAACCCTATAAAACTAGTAGATAACATGAGACATTTCACAAATCTATATGAATCACTAAAAATAAAATTGGTTATCATTAAAATTTCCTTTAGATGTACAATTATGTTAAGCAACCATCAACTATTATATATTCACTAAAAATAAAATTGCTTATCATTGAAAGTTCCTTTGGATGTACAATTATGTTAAGCAACCATCAACTATTATATATTCACTATTGATGGTTAGTGCAAACCTCAACTTGTACTTTAATTAGGCCTCTTAATGAGCTTGCCATTTGAATTCTTTCGAGTTAATAAGTTAATAAACATGTTAGTGGTAAAATTTGATGCATTGTGAAGGAAGCTTATGATTTTGCATCTTGAATAAATTTATTGTGCTTATCTTCACAATATTAAATATCAAAGTATGATGTACTGCTATTACTTATCCTTGCAGATGGTCCTTGATGCAAGGATTGGTTCGGTCATCCTCATCTTATGTTGTTTTGAAGGGGGCGGTTTCTTACCTTCTTATGTTTCCTTACTAAACTTTCTGCCAAGCTTCTTCTTAGTTGTGTCTAAGTATCCTCCTGGAGTTAAGCTAATCCTATGGACCATTCTCATGGAACATAGGAATAGCCTAGTACCAACCAGGCATCAAAAAGTGTGACTGCCCTGAATTTTGATTTTGCTAAACCCCTCTGAACTCTTTGTGTGGATCTTTCTGGTCATTTTAGATCCTTCTTACTGCCATTATTTGGACCTCGGTGGTTTTTCCGATTATTGTTGGTTTTTCCGATCACCGATATATCCTCTTCATTGTTTTCTAATCATTTCAATTGCAGTGTACTTTCTTCATTAAACTTTCCATTAATGGTTTGAATCCTCTATTTGATGCCCCTTTAATTTTCCATTTACTACTTGTCATCTAATTGCCTGGGGATTCTGGCCCTCCTTCCGGACTTTAATTTCGCCTTTGACACCTTAGCTCGCTCTTTTTTAACGTCGGAGTCCTATACCTCGATCGAGCTGCTATCCCATTTTCCCTTTGTATTGTCATTAACTCTCCTCTCTTTTCAAGGCGACTTAAATATGTTTTGTGTTTAGATTTATCTCTCCTTTATGGAGAAAGAGAAGGAGCGTGGGTTCTTTAGAGGTGGAGGAAAATCGAGGTGTCTCAACAATAATGTCTCATCGAAATTTATGCAACCCTCGTTTCCCATTAACACATCCCCACCGTCAGATGTGAATTCTCATGCAAATGAAGTTGATGACATATCACTCTCGAATATATCACTATCTCAAAGGTGATTTAATGGTTTGTCGACCGACCTCCTTGCAAAGTCTCAAGAAATTGAGAATCATGGAAAAAAGGTGACGGAAGAAGGTGTAAACCTGCCTAGCAGAGAGAAGGCAAAATCCAGAAGGAAACAGAAGGCCTATAAAGTTAAAAATCTGGATTTAACTATGTCGATGGGAGCAGACATTAGACTGGACTGTTTGGAGAAATTGGCATCCAAAGCTCTGGTTGGTAGATTTGAATATGCTTCACCAAACAAGAAAGAGATTGTTGAATGGATCGACAAGACTTGGAAGCCGATTTTGGGCTATTGTCCAAGATTTTTCACACTACTTCGCGGTTTGATATGTATACAATTCCTTAGTGTTTTGGATTCTCAAAAGATGTTGGACTCTACCTGGCTGTTTGGACAAGGGTCAATTGTCCTAAAGAGATGGCATTGTGAATTTCACCCTGACAAAGAACCCATTAAAATCAGGCACCTTTGGTTAAAATTACGTGGTTTGCCACTTCAATTCTGGTCTCGGGAAGCATTAGAAACGATAGCAAACGTGATGGGTAGATTAATAATTGTGGATGAGGACAATTTCTTCTCATTAGAGAGGAAAATTGCCAAGGTCTTGATTGAGATAAACATTGAAGATGGTCTGCCTCTTGAGATTAGGATAAATTGGGGTACTCATGTGTTTCATCAGCAACTGGATTATGTTGGAATCCCATTTCGATGCCTTAAGTGTCGGGACACTGGTCATCTAAAATCTCATTGTCTAGATTACTCTGGGAACTCAAAAGTGATGGAAGAACGGAACCCACTGAGGTCTACGCCGACTAAGCTGAAGGGTTCGACCGCTGTTGATGATTCTTGCCCCTCCTTTTTGAATGATTATTCCTCTGTCTTTCTCGTGGGTAAGTCATATATAAACGATCCTTTTATTTCATCTCCAAGTGTCATCGATTCTATTGAGCAAATCGAACAATCACATATTCAAAAGACTGGCGGAAATCCAAAGGAGACTGTGGACCTAGCGGGTGGGAATAATATGTTATCTCCAGGCTTGGCTCTTAATGATTGTTCTTCCTTGAATGATAATACTACTATGGGATATCACTATCAACCCTCATTGAACATTGATTTTCCATCTTCTCCCAAGGAACACTTTYCGGAGTCGAAAACACCCGTCTACTGTCTTCCAACCTTTGAAGATTTTTTCTGACACACAATCGCCAAAAGAGGGCGTTATTCCTGTAAATTCTATACGTTGTGCCAATGTGACTATTAGACGTAGGAAAAAACCTCCCAAATCTCCAGAGCTGAATCCYACCTCATTTGATGTATCCATGCCTCTTCTGGATCGATTGGACCTTTTGTCATCCACTACTATTGAACATGCGGCCCTTAGAGCTCAGAGGCCTTGCAACCAAATTTCTCCATGATTATCACATCTTTTAATATTAGAGGAGTAGGGGGGTACTCCAAATTTGTTGCCCTCAAACGTGTTTTCCAACAAATCCATCCTAACATTGTTTTTGTCCAGGAGACTATTTGTACCGATGAAAAGGCTTGCGAGATTTTCTTAAAACTCTTCCCCGTGTGGGAGGTTTGTGCCACTAGTGCATTGGGGCACTCAAGCAGACTTTGTTGTATCTGGAATCCAAAGGTGGCGTTATTTAAATCCTACAATACTTGTGCAGATATCCTTCTGCAAGGCGGGATAAATGAGGTGGTGTATCTTCTGAATTGCTACGCTCCTTGCGTAGATAGAAGGATTTTCTAGGATCGGGTTAAAGACTGTGGCAATTTGTCTTGTAAGAACTTGATCATCGGAGGAGACCTCAATTTTACACTGAACTCAGCGGAATGTTGGGGACTAAATGCAAAGATGGATGCTTTGGCTGAATATTTTCTGGAGATCCTTACTCATTTCAAACTAACTGATATTTGCATGGGTAAACCATTGCCCACCTGGCGAAATGGTAGGAAAGGGGACACCTGTATCAATAAGAGATTAGACTGATTCCTTGTCTCGGAACATCTTCTGGAGCTTTGCCACAGGTATAGATCTTGGGTTAACCTTGCTATGGTCTCAGATCACTCTCCCATCTGTTTACAATTAGACTCGGATCGCTCCTTCAAAAAATATCCATTCAAACTCAATGTTGTTTGGCTAAAAGATCAGGATTTCTCTCGGTTGGTTCGAGATTTTTGGTCGAAGGATCTTGGGATGGAGGGGGAATCGGCTTCTCTCAGACTTTGTAGGAAGTTAGTGGAGCTCAAAAATCTTACGGTGACTTGGGAAAAAAATAAAAAGAAGATTTTACATTCTGAATTAAATCAAATCGAAGAGGGTATTGAGGACCTGCTCTCCATTGAATCTATGGTTGGTCTTTCGAAGATACAAGTAAAAACATTAGCTCAGCTAGAAGCTCGAAAAGATGGAATCCTGGCTATTCATGAAACCACCTGGAGACTTAAGAGCAGGACATTGTGGATAAAGGATGGAGATTTAAACACAAAATATTTCCACTGTTTTTCTAACAACCGAAGGATTCAAAACACTATATGGGATATTAAAGGGGAAGATGATGTTTGGACCAGTGATCCGATGGAAATCCAGAGGGAGGGTGTCAAATACTTTTCAGACATTTTCAAAAAACCTGTTGATTCAAATATAACTTAGATGTTAAAGGTAATAAATCTCTTCCCTCGATATTTTTCTGAGGAAGATGGGCAAGCCTTGTTCAAAGAGGTAACAGCAAATGAAATTTTGGGGGTTTTGAAGGGATTCAAGAAAGATAAAAGTCCCGGACCGGATGGATGGTCGGTTGAATTTTACCTTGAATTCTTTGAGTTATTGAAAAATGATTTGGTGGAGATGATTGAAGAGATTAGGGTATCTAGAATTGTCCCTCCGGTTCTAAATCCTACCTTCATTGCCATCATTCCAAAAGTTGGGAAGCTGGAATCCTTTCAGAATTTCAAACCTATTTCTTTGTGCAATCTCTGTTATAAGATCATGACGGAGATTCTTGCTAACAAGCTTAAACCTATTCTAACTTTGATGTTAAGCCCTGAACAGTTTGGATTTCTCAAGGATAGGAACATTATGGATGTGGTGGTATCGCCCAAGGAGTGCATACTATTAAAACAAAAAAAATGAAGGCTCTTATCCTTAAATTAGATCTGGTCAAAGCATTTGATAGAGTAGATTGGACATTTCTTAGATTGATCCTTTTACAGGTGGGTGTCCCCTTTCAGGTTACGAATTGGATATTAGCCTGTGTATCTTCCGCAAATTTATCTATTCTCATAAATGGAAGTCCTTCTTGTTCTTTTAAAGTTGGCAGAGGCATTCGACAAGGTTGCCCTTTATCACCTATACTCTTTCTTCTAGTCATTGAAGGTCTTAGTCTACATAGAAAAAAAGCAACGGTTGATGGAAAATTTTCAGGATTAAAAAATTGTGTGGATCTCTTCCTCGCACACTTATTATTTGTAGATAACATTCTCATCTTTGGTACTGATAACACTCAGGAATGGTCGGAATTTGCATCTATCTCGCAACTTTTTTGTGAAGCATCGGGGATGCTTATAAGCTCCCTGAAATCTTCTTTCTTCTCGACTGAAATTGCTTTGGCTCATATTACTAATATTAAAGATTTCTTGCCTTATTCAGTTAAGAATTTGGATGTTGGTCTTAACTACTTGGGTTTCAAGTTAAAACCGACCAAATACTCACACGGCGACTGGATCTGGTTACTTGCTAGGATAAAGTACAAAATATATTCATGGGGCTATAAGTATTTGTCGTTGGGCGAGAGGGTGTGCTTGATAAACTCGGTTCTCTGTGGTATACCTGTATTTTGGTGCTCCCTATTTTTTATGTTGGCCAACATTCTCACGGAAATGCGCAGGCTATTTTTCAAATTTCTCCAGAATGGCTCAGTTGAAGTCTCTGGCAAATATCACATGGCAAATTGGGAGACTCTATCCCTTCTAAAACTTGCAGGAGGTTGGGGTATTAAAAATTTGGAATGGTTTAATATTGCTCTACTATTAAAAACGGTGTGGAGTGGAGCTAGATCGGATGGTTTATGGGGATTGGTCTTGGGAAAAAAGTATTTGGGGAACTTGTCTATTATAGAATGGATCAGGAATAACATATATAAAAACTCTCATGGGTCTACTATTTGGAACAAATTTACTAAATATTTTGAATGGATTGATCAATCTTTAGCATGGTATATTGGAGATGGAAAGCAGGTCAGGGTTGGTGTGGATCCATTTGTGGGTGGGGATGACACATTTCGACTTCCACAAGAACCGATCACACATCTAAATTGTTTGGGGGTAAAGATTATTTATCAGCATAGTGGATTGCCTCATTATCCCCAAAAAAAAAATCACTGGCTCTCTAGTGATACATTGGAACTTTGTGATGATTGGGCTCTAGCGTGGAACACCTTTATTGATGGAATTCAAAACGTAGGCATCAGACTAACTAGCGAACCTAACGACCTGATCTGGATTGAAAACGGATTTGGTACTATTACTGTGGCTGATTTGTATAAAAAAAATTGTGTTTCTCACTTGTTTGATGAAGTCTCCTGGTGGTGCAGAATTATTTGGAAGCTCATAATCCCTCCTAGAATTCAGTGCTTTGGATGGTTGGTTCTAAAAAACAAGATTTTAACTTGGGAAAATCTCAAAAAGCGGGGTTGGAGCGGACCCGGGATTTGCACTCTTTGCAAACTGAATGAGGAGAATTGTTTCCACATCTTTGAGGACTGTATTTTTGCTATATCTGTGTGGCAAAAATGTTGTTCATTGCTAAATATCAAACTTTTAATTTGGGATGGTGATTTAAATTCAAAATTAAAATGTTGGATCATGTATCGTAAGGATTGTGCTGCACTTCCATCTTTTGTTGGTGGTTTATTTGGAGGGCACGGAACCTGTGTATTTTTTAAGGAGAGATGACAATGGTTGATAAGGTGGTGGGTCATATATTGATTACTTACTCTGCATATTACAAAGTTCATTACCCGCCTCCTGCTAGGATCCTCCGCAACGTTTTCTGAGCTGCCGACCAGGTCTACGGATATTTTGATGGTGCAGCACAGAACGAGAATTGTGGGGGGGATTTGCCATTTATAGAGATTCCTCCTTTGTTTGTTTTGGTATTCGTGGTGGAGGCAAAGGCACAAATACAAAGGCTGAACTGTTGGGTATTTGGACTCTCCTCATGTGGGCCAAGCAGTTGGGTATTTAGTGTATATCAGTGATGGGGGATTCCAAGATGATTATTGACTGGTTAAATTGTCTTTGTGTCATAAAGAACATCACTCACAACCACCGTTGTGACAAGATCAGAGCTCTAGCAAAGACTTTTACTGAGATTGAATTTCGACATATCTATCGGGAATTAAACATTGTTGCGGACAAACTCTCAAAGGAGGCTCTAGGGTGGAAGGAAGGACTCTCATGGATCAAAGTATTGAAAGATGGGAAATTAATTTCCCACAAATTTTGTTATAGCTCTTAAATTTGTGGTTTTTGAGAAGAACCAATGAAAATACATGTTTCTTGATAGCTGATGGGTATTTTACCGATTGACTATATACATGCTTCTCATCGAACTATGTTAAGTAGACTAAATGTCATAGGTTTTGACATGACACACTTTCCATCTTTTGAGATGAAAGTATAGTAGTGATGTAATATTACTTTTGATTTCTTATAATAACAAAGTAATGCTTTTTTCGTGTGAAAAAAAAAAACGCTTATCATTAAAATTCCCTTTGGATGTACAGTTATGTTATGCAACCATCAAGTATTATTTATTCACTATAGATGGTTAGAGAAAATCTCAGCTTGTATTTTAATTGGGCCTCTTAGTGAGTTTGTCATTTGAATTATGTGTGTTAGTTTCATGTTAAGATTTGTTCAAGTTAATAAATATGTCAATGGTAAAAATTGATGCATTTTGAAGGAAACTTTTGATTTTGCATCTTGAATAAATTTATTGTACTTATCTTCACAATATCAAATATCAAAGTATGATAAACTGCTATTACTAAACTTGTCTATGTTGATCATATGCTAAGTTATATGCTATGTATGTTGATCATATGTTAAGTTATACGCTATGTAGAGTGAGTTTCCACATCATAATATGATGAACAGTGATGTAAAGGCCAATGAAAAAATATACAATCACTTTAGAATAGGTAGAGACACCAAATTGCATGCTTGCAACAATGCTTTCAAAGACAATTTTCATTTTAAATGTGAAAGAGAAGGCTTTCCTTATACACTATGTAGAGTGAGTTTCCACATCATAATATGATGATCGTTAATGTAAAGATCAATGCAAAAATATACAATTACTTTAGAGTAGGTAGAGACACCAAATTGCCTACTTGTAACAATGCTTTCAAAGAAAATTTTAATTTTAAATGTGAAAGGGAAGGCTTTCCTTATGAGGGTATTAAGAGTATTCTACTCTAATATGGATGCAATTTTAATTTTAAATGTGAAAGGGAAGGCTTTCCTTACGAGGGTATTGAGAGTATTCTACTCTAATATGGATGCCTTCTTGGAGACATTAAGTTAAGTTTGCCTTTTTGGAGACATTAAGTTAAGCTTGTCTTCCTGAGTGACATTAGGGATGCCTATAGCACAAATGTTTGTTTTCAAAGATGGAATTGCCTAGAACAAGAAGTTGTCTTCAGTGATAGCTGTGATCTTAATATGGGTTTTCCAAGGCAAGTCAATGTGAAAACTACTAAGAATCTATACTTAAGGCAAGTCAATGTGAAAACTACTCAGAATCTATACCTAAAAAATTTATTGTTGAAAAGGAATCCCAATGCACAAGGGCCTGGAGAACAACTTTTAACTCCGAAATAAGAAGACATCAAAGGATCAAAGCTTGCATATGAGGAACTATCCACATAACTTGGTCTATTTTTACAGTGAACAGATCAAAGCTTGCATATGAGAAACTATCCACATAACATGGTCTATTTTTACAGTGAACAGATCGACTTAACTTGGTCTATTTTTACAGTGAATAGGCTTTTGTTTTCTTCCACTTATGCATTCAAAAACAATTTAAGAATATATCTATGCATCTAGAATAAGTTGTTAGTTGCTTTGAGAACCTATTTGGAATCAAACATGACCCAATTTATACTTACAAATTTTGTTTTGAAAACCTATTTGGAATCAAATATGACTCAATTTATACTTACAAATTTTAGTTTAGTGTATCAGTACCTTTATTGTTTAAACTTGTTGCTGTGAGGATTTATAAGGATTTGTTGGTTATTTGAGAGCCTATTTGGAGTAAAACATGAATCAATTTATACTCACAATTGTTAGTTTAGTGTATCAGTACCTCCATTGTTTAAACTTCTAGGTTCTAATATTGAGTGCTATAAGGATTTGTTAGTTATTTTAAGAGCCTATTGGGGATCAAACATGACTCAATTTATAATAGTAAATGTTAGTTTAGTGTATCAGTACCTTGGGGATCAAACATGACTCAATTTATAATAGTAAATGTTAGTTTAATGTATCAGTACCTTTATTGTTTAAACTTCTAGGTTTTAATATTGAGTACTATAAGGATTTGTTAGTTATTTTGAGAGCCTGACTCAATTTGTTAGTTATTTTGAGAGCCTGACTCAATTTATACTTGCAAATGTTAGTTTAGTGTATCAATACATTCATTGTTTAAACTTAGTTTAGTGTATCAATACATTCATTGTTTAAACTTGTTTCTGTAAGGCTTTATAAAGATTTGTTAGTTCTTTGAGAGCCTATTTGGAATCAAACGTGATTCAATTTATACTGGCAAATGTTAGTTTAGTGTATTCAGTACCTTTATTACTTGTTGTACTCACAATTTAAGGAATAATCATGTACATTGTTTCACTCGTTACAATTTACTCAATAATCGTATATATTGTTTGATACTCTGTGCTCTTAAGGCCACTTAAATTGCATCGGAAATTATTATTATTCATGAAGACATCACTCGCAAGATTAATTAATTTTAATTAGTTAGTACTTATACGTCAAGCTATATAATTGATCTATAACATATGAATAAAATGCGTATGGTTTATATAAAATTTAACAAGTGTCATCTACATACGTTGGCGGGAACTACAAACCAATTTGTCTGGATGTGGCTAAATAGAAAAAAGAAGACATACCTCGAAGAAATCCAACACAAAATCCACATCAGGGATGGCCAATTCAACCAACTCCATAAAGAGATATTCCAACACACAGATCTACTTGTTGAGCACAACAACCACAGAAAAAATTCAATGAACTGCAATGAAAAACAAAAAAAATCCCTTGGATCACATTATATAGTCTCTCTTCTGTTATTTTTCTATTCCGATACAATTGGAGAGGATGCTTGAATAAACATGAATTTCTTTTAATTGTTTGTATATTTAGAAACCAAACTCAAAATAATGGCAACCGTCTGTTCGAAGGCATGTCAAAACAATGAATTATATTGTTGTTTACGAATCCCCTGCCAATGGTACAAGCTGAAAAAGATTATTGATTATGTGATGTCATTTTTCTATGACAATACAATTGGAGATGATACTTGGATAGACATGAATTTGTTTTAATTGTTTTTATATTTACAAACTAAACTCAAAATAATAGCAACCGTCTGTTCGAAGACATGTCAAAACAATGAATTAATTGTTGTTTAAGAATCCCCTGCCAATGGTACAAGCCGCTTTGCAGAAAAATATTATAGATTATGTGATGTTTTTTAATATTGTATCTCTTATTTTGCCATTTTTCTATGCCAATACAAATGGAGATGATGCTTGGATAGACATGAATTTGTTTTAATTGTTTGTATATTTACAAACTGAACTCAAAATACTAGCAATCGTCTGTTCGAAAGCATGTCAAAACAATGAATTACGTTGTTGCTCAATAATCCCCTGCCAGTGCTACAAGCAGCTTTGCAGAAAAAAATTATTGATTATGTGATGCTTTTTGATAGATTCAAGTGACATGATCGACGGTAAATGGAAGGTCAGTTATGACTGATTCTCAGATTTTTTCCGAGTGCGTGATCAAGATTTCGTTAATGGACATGGTAATACATATTATGCTTCCGATTCTATCCCACTTGCCAAGTGAAAATTGCATTCCCATGCAATGCATATAACATAGTTTTGTTATATCATCTTTCAACTCCAGACGAAACACGCTAGTCTAAAAAGAAGGGTTTAGTTGCTTTGCATCCTCAAAAGATGTATACTGAAATAAATGTCCAGTGCTGCTGACTTTATATTCTTAAAGCACTCAAACTGCATGATTAAGGTTTGGCATAAAGCCATGTTGATATCATGCTTAAGATTTTGTTTCCAGCTGACAATTTAAAAATTTCTTGCTTAATATGTTGCCCAGGAAGAAAAAAGAAAACGTAGAAGAAAAAGGCGAAATTATTAGATCAATTGAAATAGACATGGACGGAGATTGTACAATGGCGGTCTGGAGAAAATCTTCAATGAATGATATTTAAAAGAAAGGCAGATGGATAACAAATTAATGAAACAATGCTTCAAGTCGGAGAAGATTATACGAAGTCTCTTCTGGAACATACGCTTTCTGGAAATGAATTCTTAAGTCTTTAAACAATGCACTACAGCCAAAAATAATGAAGACTAGATAAGGTGAATTTACAAAGATAACATCATGCTATTCAGGTTGCTATCAGCTCCATGGACTAAACATCATCACAAACTCAGGCTTATTCTGAAAAGAGCTTGCTAGTAAGGCAACTGTACTCATTCCGTAAAATCTGTGATGCGCCGATAGTAAGACGTTTGTTTTTATGGAAAATATTACACTTATCAACAAACTTCTTTCCAACTTGCTTTACAACTCCAGCTCCTTGAGAAAATCGGCATTGTCAACAAACACCTGCATATCCAAGCAAAGTGAAAAGGAGTTCTGTACATCTATACTAATACACTAAATATGATGAAAACTAGTTATCCACCCAGAAGAGATGATGTTATCCATTAAAATCACTAGGCTACATAGTGACCAGGGAATTTAGCAAAATAGTGAATTAATATACAAGTTCATTTCGGCCATTCCTCTGTTGACAATAGATAAATGTTTGCTACCATGACAAACAAATTTTGTTAAAAAGCTACTTGCATCAGTCCACAACAAATCGAGAGGATATACTAATAACATTCCAACCTTACATGGATGCATGTATTCCTATTTTCATGGATGGTTTTGATTGCCAGAAAACCAATAATAATGACGAGATTAGGAGGAGGGGTGTGTATATACCCATATTTTGGCTGCCACCATGAAGCCATGGCACCGATGCCCCCTATGGGGCCCTACCCATACTAAAGTAAATCATTAAGCTCCTTTTAGGCATATGAACCCAGGCTAGAACATCTCCCCCCCCCCCCATGCAGAACTCGTTGCCCTCAATGAGGCCAGATTCTCACACAAAACCAGCCAATTCCCAAGCTATCTCCCCAAGATACTTAGTGGATTATTGCCCTGATCAAGGCTAGCTTCTCGCATAAAACCAGCCGATTCCCAAGCTACCTCCCAAGATACTTATTGGATCATTCCATGAGATACTTTTGAATTTCTATATTTCTTTAATTTAGATTCTTTTATCCATAAAAAAGCGGCCTCGTCTTCCTTCTACACTTCTTACACATCCAGTGAATACCAACAGTCCCTACTCCCACCACTGCTATGAAGTCAAATCTACATCTGGAGAAGATTAAGAAAGGTAATGTAGCCAATGTTGTTAGCAACACCTTGATGGATTACCCCTTGCTCACCTAGAAACCTCACAAAACCTAGAGCTTTGCCCTCAGACAACAGAGGGAGAAATAGTGTCAACATCCTAGCCAATAAAGGTAAAGCTTAAATCCACCAATTGCCGCCAAGATGTTCTTTGCACTAAAGACATGATCTTCAGGAATAAATAATATTAATAAGTCTCTACAACAAACTAATGGAGGGGTAAAGGTAAAGCTTAAATCCATCAATAGCCGCCAAGATGTTCTTTGCACTAAAGACATGATCTTCAGGAATAAATAATATTAATAAGTCTCTCCAACAAACTAATGGAGGGGTAAAGGTAAAGCTTAAATCCATCAATAGCTGCCAAGATGTTCTTTGCACTAAAGACATGATCTTCAGGAATAAATAATATTAATAAGTCACTTCAACAAACTAATGGAGGGGTAAAGCTATTAGGAGGTACTAATGATGGGCTAATGAAATCAATAATTTGGAAGGATGGAAAATACAAAAAAGAAACTAGCCTCCTAGGATCTTCCATTTGTCTTTGAATAAATTGCCCATGCTTGCAAAAAAGAGCAGCCCTCTTTATGAGTAATAAGCTGAAATGCTATGTCAATTGGGTCTAGCTTGGGTGGTTAAGAGGAGAAGTCGTTTTCCTCCCCACCCAAGTTCCCCAAGTTCAAATCCTGCTTGTGACATGTTTGCCCCTCGTGCGCCAATTGGGGCTGGCAAGGTACCAGAAATCTCACTCTCATTTAAGTGCTTCAGGGTGGGACAAGATGTTTCCAAACATTTGAACCCAAGGGGTTGGGTCAACTGGTTGTTGCCAATGTTGCTGGGCATTTGGCTAGTCCCATGCCAACGGGTGCCGGGTTCAAATCCCCATGGGTGAGGCACACTAGTCTACGCCAATGGGTTTACTAGGGATGCCATCAACGAATGTGGGGAAGCATCCCCTGAGTTTCCCCGTGAGGTTTTCCTTGGAAAAAAAGTAAGTTGAAATGTTAATAAACAGTGAAAATATATCAAAGCCCTTTTTGTTTTTACATTTATATTAGGAGCTCTCCAAGCCAGCTAGACTGGCAAAATTTATACTGCAATCCGAAAGATAAAGAATGCAGTAAATTGTCTGGCATGGAATAAGATAACTAGATTGATTTTGTAAGAATATCCTATGTAATGAAACCCAAAGAAATAACAACAAAAAAACTAAAACAATCAATGCACCTCATATGTATGTGGTGTGCACACACTCGAAAAAGCAACTCCAGGGTTTATACAACAGTACCAACATAAATCTACCTATAAAAGTAATACCGATAAATTTATAAACAGTCAGCTGAAGTGTAAATGTCAATAGCGTCACATTATTTATTTAACCTAATCTGTCACATACAACTATACGCCATGCCTAATGAGTACCATCATCTCTTCCCGACTTGTCTGATGTCAGCCTTCGCATCTAACTATAAGTCTCCTAGATATCCCAGATATTTTCTCAGGGAATGGCAACGTCCTGACATTCAAGGTTGAAGGACCACCCCATGACTAAAGAATCCATTACTGGCACTCCATTATGGATCGTGTACTAGATCTGGTTCATCTAAGGTCAGCATATATTACTAACAGTCTAATCCTTAACTGAAAAAACATTTATTGCTGTTTCTAATTTACTATAATCCTAATCTAAACAAGCCAGGAAAATATTTTCTAATTCACTGTTAATACTTCTACAAATATCAAGCCCAAGTGCAATTCAAGCATCATCTACTTCTAGACATTCTGCTCCCGCAGAAATTTGAATTATTTTAATTTCAACATTAATTTAGATTGATTGGCTGTCTGCATAGTTAGAAATTGATGCCACGGATTGCTCTGTTTGATTACATAACAGAGGCTTAACAAATATACTCTTTAAAAGTTAAAATTTGATTATACATAAAGGTTTGCATCAATAAGTCTGAAGAGAAGTTGAAGATACGTGTTTTCAAGATATTACTTTTCTTTTTATCACAGGCAGTCTTCAAGTATGATGCCCAAAGGTTATGTACTTCAAATCTAAATAGAATGTCTTCACTGGATATTAAGAAGCTTCAATCCAATAGACAAATTGGTCTTACAACCACACCAATTAGGAACAAATTTCATTGTATGCACCCCTGTGTACAAAACCAGTGTTCTATGGAGATGCATTACCAGGGGGACCATTGCGTACACTACCCAGACTTGGGCAGTTCATTAGGAACGTCCCTTCCACCCCTGGTACTTAGAGACTTCACTGGGGACATCCACTGCAAAATGGGATGCTCCAATACTTGGGTGTACCTGGGAAGCCCCCTACCAGGGAGTGTCCTCATAAAAACACAAAATAAAACAACAGAAAACATATTTTTTTTCCTTTAAAGCAAAGTGAAGATCCCACCATATCCTCACTTTGAGTTTTATTCTCTATGTAACCCTCCCACACCCTACCTTTTGTTGTTTCTCCCATACAACACACCAGTTTGAGTACAATAACAAGGTTAAAGTAGGAGTTCTGCGTATAACAAGCTTGTGAAGGAAGAAAAGTATGGACAAAAGGAATTTTCTAACATAGTCTAAGTGTATGTGCATTTCAGGTCCAGCAAGCATTCTTTCAGCAGAAACTTGAAGAGACATCAAACTTTTTGCTGGAAAATTTAGAACCAGAGTTAGAGTTGAACTAGGGGCCAGCTGTCTTCACATTCCCATAGATGATGTTGAACCTTAATAGTTTTCCGTAGCACATAGATCCAGAGGACCAGAGGTTTGAGCCTTGTTCCATTTTGTTATTATGATCTTGACTTTTTACTATTTAAATAGTGATAGATGTAATTATATGATGTATCAATGTATTTATTTTAATTCAAACATTGACAATTTTACAATGAGAAATACAATGATTCTCCTATTTTAATACCAATTTCCAAATTGTGTAATTGCAAATTGGATCACAGATGTTGCTGCTATAATTGTATAAATATGTGATTAATTATGCATTAAAAAACACTTTATATTTAGAATCTGATAATTTTTTTATATATTCAATATTCAGGGTAGGGTCCCCTATGTCAGGGACCTTGACGTTCCTTGAAATTTAGGGGGTCCACACATCCCCAAAAGTTGGTGGAACATTGAACAATACAAAAGTACAGTTAATTAGATGTTCACATCTGTTTTCAGTCCTGAGATTGGCTATCCAGATTCCAAATATCATAAATGACATAGAATGTCATTGCACGAACAACTTACGTTCAACTCTCAGTAGGCATGCTCTAAACTTCTTGCAGCCAAGACTAGGTGGGAGTACCAGGGACCTCAACAGCTCACAGGTGCAGTGTTTCTCAAAAAGAAAGAATCCAGGTGAGTCCAGAGTGATTTTGATGCAATAGAACCCCCCCTTAGTCGATGCATCTAAGCCAAACCCACTTCATAAAATAAAGGGCCATGTGTGGAACAAAAAGAGAAAGAGGAAAGATTGTATAAAATATTACATAATGTGGAATGTTCTTAACAAAATAATATAAATTTATGAGAATAATGTTCACAGAAAGACCATCAACCTATCTGCCTGCTTTTCTAAGATATTAAAATAATAATCAAATAAAATTACGTAATATTAACAATAGTACAATGTAAGTAAAAATATTGGAACATAATATAATATACTTATTATAACTTTAAGAGAATAACGTACACAGAAAGACCATCACCCTATCTGCCTGCTTTTCTAAGATAATAATATAATAAATTACAAAATATTAATAATAGTACAATATAACTAAAATATTAGAACATAATATTATATATGTGAAACAGTAAGGTTAATATTGGATTTAATGAAATAATGTGAAATACAAAATGAAAAAGTACTAAATTCATGGTAAATAACAACACTTCTAAATGTAGATAATGCTTTAGTGTACCGTTAACTAATCATCATGGTATTAACTACAACACGACATCATGACAGTCAATCAAGATCTTCCAGATTAACATTCCATTATCATGCGTTAATGAATGCCTACATACTAGAGTATAAGATATGAAGTTTTAACCTGAATGTCTCTTAATTCACTCTTGAGATTGACTTTAATTTAGAACAATGCTCTGAACAAAGCACATAACACCTTGCACCTTTAAAAGGATCTGTATCAACAAGAAGTGTAATAAAATTAAGTAGAACATACCGCTTTCCAGCCATCAGGATCAAGGCAAGCTGTAATCTTTGTGCTGATTCCAGGCAGCGGACCAGGTTCACGAGTTATTTTTCCCCCAGCTCGTCGAACTGCTTCTGCTGTCTTATAAACATCATCTGTACCTATTGCAATCTAGTAGCAATCAAATTGTGTTTCTGTCAGACTATATTTTGCATCTCTCTTTACAGAATAGACAAATATGCTAGAAAAGCAGAAATAGATAAACCACATCATAACCTCCTTTTAGTTTTTCCAACTCAGTTATGGGAACCAGCATAAATTCATGACCAAAGAAATACAGCAAGCATGCTGAAAAAAATTCATATCCCATTCTCAACTAGAATACACTCTGGTCCTAAATTTCAAGTGCTTTTTAAAATATGGCAAGGATACCACCCAAATATGCAAATCCATATTCCCCATCTACCTGAGCATAAGCATTTCCTTTGTCATAATCTTTCACTCCGTAATTGTAAGTCAGCTCCAAAACAGTGCTTTTGTCTTCTGGTCCATATCCCACCATAGCTACTGTATACTGCAAATATATAATAATAAGATTTTCAGAATTAATCCTAGATAAATAATTTGATCACTTCCCAAATATAGAAACTGAGATACAAACAACAGTCTATTCATCCTGATCAGTATAATGCCTTCCATTCTATGCAACTCATCAATACCAAACTTTATTTGAGTTTCAATGCAAACGAGGATATGAGTTCAGATTAACTATGAATGGACCAATGAGCAATTACCTTGTAATCAGGATTGTCTCTTTTCCTCAATAGCTCCATTCCAAAAGCCTTCATTTCAAAAAGAATTGCAATTCCATTTAGAACAAAAAATTAAACTATGAACTATTGAAGAGATGGAAAATGCAGGCTTCTGATCAACATAAAATTATTTGCCATTGCATTAAAAGAGAGGCAATATGCAATGGTTAGTTCGCATCTCTTAAAAGATGTGACACATTCCTAATTTTATAATTTTGATGTTTTGGTCACAAAACTCTGAGTGCTATCTCACTAAACCTTGAATATGTCCCCTTAAATTGAATATTTCCATGCCTCACCTTTTCATAAAAATTAATTGCACGATCAAGATCTCCTACTCTCAGCATGACTTGACATAATGGCTCTGGAGTAGGACCTCTCTCTATCAACTCAAATTTATAACCATCTGGATCTTCTACAAAGGCAATTACAGTTTTTCCCCCTTTCACTGGCCCTGGTTCTCTAGTAACCTTTCCTCCTTTGGCTTTAATAAGATCAACTGCTTTATAGACCTGAAATAAGAAGCAATTAAGAAAAAAAATTCATGCTAAATTAGCATCTAAAGAAATATTAAATCATACGTGGCAATCAAAAACACATGTAAACCACATAAGAGAAAACGAAAAATGATCCCCGTGAAGAAACGATAAATGGGTGTCTTAATAATATAGCCATCACAACGAATACGTATAGAGATTTGCAGAATACAAACAAAATGCGATGAAGATTTCAAATCCAAAGCACAAAAAAGAGTTTAGTCTAAAATATGGGTGACAAGTAGCCAATTTGATGTATTTTCCAAATACAACACTAAAATGTTGGGATGAAACCAAAAATGCCAAATCAGATTTTTCCCATGATGCAGTGAGTTATAGAGATGGAGGAGCAAGGAGGCAAGCTTCTGAGACAGGAGAGGGGAAGGGAGCTACGTTAATAAGATATGAAGAAATAAATATGTGAACTTAAAAGCCTACAACAATGAAATTGTTGACATAATGTTCAGCGCTCCCCTTGAGTTGCGCAACATAGTCTAACAGCCTCTCGGCAGATCCTTAACTGGGATGGTAACGGATTTCCATTAGGTGCGTCTTTTGGATCTAACGGCCAGCTCAACTCCCAACAAGTGGTATCAAAGCAGGGTCGCAGATTCGAAACTCACTCGGGTAACGCTGAGGGAGATATTGTTGACATAATGTTCAGTGCTCCACGTGAGTTTCGCGACATGGTCTAACAGCCTCTCGGCAGATCCTTAACTGGAATGGTAGCAGATTTCCATTAGGTGTGCCTTTTGGATCTAACGGCCAGCTCAACTCCCAACAGAAATGTGTTAAAGACAACAGGCGATAAAACATAATCAATTGCAAATTAAAAAATTTCACATGAAACATACACCATTCCATAGAAGAAAAAATATCATTTTTTCAATTGATAATAAAAATGAATTATGAAAATAAACAAATTTAATTTCAACTCATGCAACATGAAAATTTGGATTCCTATTAAGCTTCAACCAAATATTTCTTTAATCTTCACTGCTTCCCAATTGAATCCCCAACCAAACTCAATTAATATTCTCTTATAACGCTTCAACACTTTGATCTACCATTCTTAATGCTGCCCACAGCTTATTCTATTTTTTTTCATTTGAAACAACACAGGCAGCCAATATAAAACAGAGGAAAAACTTAAAAGTTAGTGGGTTATTGATGTTTAGTGTTTTGGTTAGATATAAGTTAGATTAGTGCAATTTTTCTTTTTATAGTTTTTATGCTAACACTCAGTTTGAGGTGGGTAAAATGCCCCCTGTTCGGCAGGCAGGTCCACTAGAAGAGGATGTTTCCCTCCATCCCCCATCCCCTAGGAGGAGATGCAGGTACATGCCCTCAAGGGTTCGGGATGTATCCCCTATACCACATAGGTTTATGCATTGAGTACTTGCCGTCAAATCAAACTGATCAGGGATTAAGGCTACAACCAGAAAAAAGTGATTAAATCACCTAGTGCATGTCTCAAGGTCCATCCTCACTCATCAACTCGACTCTTGCAGTAGTCGATAACCACGCCGGTTATTATGTGGTTCTCTTGCCTGAGGATAGTGGTCAATATCCAGGCTAGCTACCATTTGTATTTAGTCCCTGGGCTCTCCACCATCAGCTATGTTCTCAACTTCTCCCTTGTTTCTGCACCAACGAGTGTTTTTGATAAATAGCTCAATATGTTGAACTCACAAAAAATGGTGCTTCCATGTCAATGGAGTATAGCCCGGGTGGTTAACACAGGGTGATGTTATCCTTCCCACCCAAGTTCAATTCCCACTAATGATACACTTGCCTCTAGTGGGCCAATTTCCCTCCATGAGGTGGTTTCATGTGGATGGGGCCAAGTGCAATTCTTGAGCGACTTTATTACCCCCAATCATGGCTGCTTAGGCAAGATTTGGATTCACAAGTCCATACATGAAGTTCCCGCCGTTGACCAAAGAAATTTAAAAAAAAATGGTGCTTTCATATGTGATGTAATAAAAAAAAAATTAATCAGATATATGGAATCAAAAGTCAAAAGCGCCAAAAATAAGACATTGGCCATAACAATCAAATGCACTGTATTTATCAGAATAGCATTGCCTAAGTAAAGAAGATATCCAACTCAAATGAAATGGTTATTTAAATCAATAAAAAACGGAATATCATATTGAAAATGTAAATAAGCTGTTAGATTTTAGGGTAAAATGCAGATAGAGGTCACCTTTTAATTTTCAAAACAGAAACTACTTAGATCTAAAGCACAAACAGCTTATAGAGTCAGATCTATAGTAAACAATGATAATAGAGGCAGACAAACAAAGATTATCAATAAGAGATCTTAGATCTTGAAGCATAAGAGCATATCTAGTAAAAACAATAACAGCAGTTTAGACAAGGCTCATTCAAGTATCAATGTAAACTCAGAACAACAGTAGATCTGTAGACTAGGTTTAGTGATAACAGTTCTAAAGAAACAACAGTAGATCTATGTTCCAGACAGCAAGAAGGGAACTTAGATTATATGCTATAAAACTTAGATCTCGATTAAAGACAAAGAACTCTTCTATAAATAACAGTAGATCTATGTAAATTAATTCTGGAACAAAGAGTTCTTCTAAATGTAGCAGCAGAGTTAATGTAACAGCAGATTGATAATAAAGCCACTGTACAGTTACCTCAGATCTGTAGCTGGAAGCATACCTGACGATAGTCTTACCTCAGAGGATTGGACAAAGTCACAGCAGAGATCAATCCTTACTTGTTATGCTCAGTTAAAGGTTCGGTTCAAGGATCAGTAACTGATCTTTTAATAAGCCAAAGAGGAGAAGGAAATTTCATGCCACTGGTATAGGGTTGCTGGAACTAAAAATCAAGACTCCAAACCCTAAGAGAGAAACCCTCACGGCTGAGAGAAACACAGCACACACATTAAATGACAAAGAGGCACCCACAGCAAGTGAAGTTACAGTCACCCCTCAGCTGATTTGAGGCCGCAGCACTTCCTCAACATTCACAAAAATGTTACAGCAGATTTCTGTC
>JASDQU010010645.1:162157-189570 GCA_032191745.1 Picea mariana | reverse complement strand
GTTGTGACGTAAAGCTAGTCTTGTATTATGATGATGAGCCAGCCTCGTGCTGTGATGATGATGATGTATTAGTTTTATACTAATTCATATTGATGCAGATGATGATTGCATTCCTTTGAGAATGACGATGCTGTCGATGAAGAAAACTTTCGATGATTTATAGATACGCCAGTCAGTGTTCCAAGATGATATTGATGATGTTGTCCTCCTGATGTTGTTGATGATAAAGGCCTCTCTCTCGTTTGATGCCGTTGAAGAATACCCTTCTTGTTAAGGGGGAGTGTTGAAATAATGTAACTGCAAAGTGTATTATTATTATTATTTGATATATTATTCATTAGATCAATCCCCATTGTGGATTGATCATGTCGGCTATTGTAAAAGGACAAAATCCCCTTTTGTGGATTGGTCATAACATAATTGTAATAGGCAAAAGAAGAAGTCGGCCTCAGAATATATCAAAGAGGCCCCGAAATATAGTAAAGGTGGTGATAACCACCTAGAAGAAGTCGTCCCTGCCAGTGAAAAGACACTTCCACATGTGCTCGCCTTGTATAAATAAGGAGGCTAGCGCCTCACTTAGACACACACTCACTTGTTCATTGAGAGACAAGTTTCGGAGTTGCAGTTGGAGAAGAGTGAGAGAGAGAGAGGCGCATCTTTGGGAGAGAACTTTCTGCACTTGTTTGAGTTATCTCTTGGCATTGTATTGGCTATCTATAATAAGGAAGTTTTGCTGGGTTTTCTTCCCCTAGAGGGTTTCCCAGGATAAATGCTGTGTCTCTTGTGATTGTGTATTTCTCAGTGATCTTGTCTTATGTTGCTGTGATTGTGTATTTCAAAGAATTATAATAATGGCTTAAACATTAACATCACCTTCTCTGACTCAGAGGTGTTTAGTTTTTTCAAGTTTGTAATCATGGGAGTAGCCATGGATTTACAGTCCTCCATCCCCTATCTCTTGAGAATCTCGACTATATTTTCCTTGGCCAGGGAAAATTTCACCTTCCCGCTACCAAACTTCAAGACCAAGAAAGTAATGCATTAATCCCAAATCCTTCATTTCAAATTCTTTTTCCAAATCTTTCTTGCATCCTGCAATTAGATTTTCTGCCCCTGTTAAAAACAAGTCATCAACATAAAGATCAAGAATGAGAGGATCCCCTTTAACCATAAGCAGGTATACATTGGGATCAACATCACTTTTGATAAATCCAATACTCCAGAGATAGTTGTCAATCCAGGAATACCACGCCTTGGGTGCTTGCTTAAGTCCATATAGAGCCTTCTTTAGACGAAAAACATACTTCTCTCTATCCTGAACCTCAAATCCCTATGGCTGCTCCATGTAGACTTCTTCCTCGACTATTCCATTTAGGAATGCTGTTTTGACATCCATTTGATGGATCTTCCACCCCATCTGAGTGGTAATAGACATAACTGCTTGAATGGAGGTATAACGAGCTACTGGGGCAAAGGTCTTGTCATAATCCGCTCCTTCATTCTGAGAGAATCCACGAGCCACAAACTTGGCCTTATATTTTTCAATGCTACCATTTGCAACATGCTTGATCTTATATATCCACTTGGAGCTGACTACAAATTTGTCCTTTGTCCTAGGCACTATTTCCCACACATCATTCTTCATTATGGAGGCATATTCCTCCATCATGGAATCCTTCCAAACTTGCCCTTTGATGGCTTCTTCAAAGAAAGTAGGTTTTGATTCATTGATTTCACTCATAAGAGAAACATATCCTGAGTATTTCAGAGGGGGTATGCTCGTTCTGACTAAAGTCCTAGGAGCCTTTACTTGCTCACTAGCTTCTTTCAACAACTTTTTGGCCCACTTTGGTTTCCTTTTTCTGGAGGATCCTGGCTGCTTTTCCTCCTGCTGCTCATGTTGACCTTCTGTGGGAAGACCTGTATTCTGTGAGGATGATACTTCCTCTTGCCGAGGAGCTTCTGCTTCTAGGATATCCTTGTTCTGATAGGATTTCTGGAAGGCTCTCTCTTCCTCAAATTTTATGTCTTTGCGTTCCACCGTCTTCCTGGTGAAGGGAATGTAGACCCTGTAAGCTTTGGATGTCTCACTGTATCCCACAAGAATTCCTCTCTCTGTTCTGGGATCCAACTTAGTCATTTTCTCTGCAGGAATATGACAGTAGACAACACATCCAAAAATATGAAGATGACTAATGTTTGGTTTCTTCCCTGTAAATGCTTCTTCTGGGGTTACATTTCCAAGCACTCTGTGAGGACTTCTATTCTGAAGGTATACAATAGTGTTGCAAGCTTCTGCCCAAAGACACTTGGGAAGACCCTGATCATGCAACATTGCTTTTGCTACCCCAACAATTGCTCTGTTCTTTCTTTCTGATACCCCATTCTGTTGAGGGGTATATGGAACTGTTAACTCCCTCTTAATTGCAACTTTTGCACAGAATTTCTTGAAAGCATGAGACGTGTACTCTCCTCCATTGTCAGACCTAAGGAATTTTATTCTCTTCCCTGTTTGATTTTCAACAAAATCCTTGAACTCTCGAAACCTTTTGAGAACCTCCTTTGAGATTTTTTCTGTCAGAAAGTATATCCATGTTTTCCTAGAAAAATCATCTATAAAACTGATATAGTATTTAAACTTTCCTCCTATGGACAGAGAAGACACGGGACCACACATATTAGTATGAATCAAATCCAAAATCCATTTGGAACGATGATCACTTTTAGGAAATGGTGCTCTTACATACTTACCTAAAGCACATCCTTTACATACCTCATGATCTGTGGAGAAAGAAGGCATCCCTGTCACGATCTTGCCCAAAATATTAAGAGCTCCATGGCCAAGATGAGCCATATGCATGTGCCATAGCTCATAATCTCTGCTGCCACCGCTGCTAGCAAGAGCATAATGAAAGTCGAATTGTAACTTGTACAACTTGTCTTTTCTTACTCCAATGACTTGCTCAGATCCCTTACTTAGATCTTTTGGTTTAATGTATGCCCTTCGATCCTTGAAGGACACTTCATATCCCTTGTCTTCTAAAGCAGATATTGAGACACGATTTTTCTTTAATCCAGGAACATAGAGAACATCTGAAAGATAGAGAGGTTTTCCAGACTCCCTCTCGAACTTTACAGTTTCCACTCCCTTAGGATGATAGGCATACTCATCACGAATCAGAATTTCGAAATCAAATTCCCTTTCTCTCAGATTGCTGAAGTAATGTTTGTGACCAGTCATGTGATTGGATGTTCCACTATCGATGTACCAAACATCCTTAGTTTGAGTACTGGAAAGACATGCCTTGCAGACATTTCCTGCCATTTTTAACTTAAGATCCCGGTTCCTTTTCTTGCTGAGGGCTGTTCAACTTCTCGGCTCTGATACCATGAAGAGAAATATGATATAAAATACACAATTTAAATGAACAAAAATAACAACCACACAACACAGGAAATACCCTGGAAATCCCAATGGGGGAAGCCAGCAAAATTTCTTCTTCTCTTTTCTTTTTCTTAAAAAAATGTGCAATGAAAGTAAGGGATCTCTTATCTCAGATTGCTTTTCCTCCAGCTCTCCTTGGCTGTACGACACCCAGACTTTTACAGCTGTATGAATTGGCTCTCCCTGTACGGATCGACCGTACCTTGCTTTGCTGTATGACACTCAATCTGAGAGATATATCGGCCCCTTCTTGGCTGTGAAGACTTAGCCCTAACTCGGTCGTCCAAGTCTCAACCTGCCTGGGAATATTCAGCCCTAACTCGACTGTCTCTAATCTCAACTTGCCTGGTTGTACAGAGCCGTACAAGGGTATGACTCTCTCCCTCCCCCTGAATCAGCTTGATTAACTTAAGTCTCTCATACCCTAGAGAGTATATCGACTTGCCTTTTTATGTCTCTTGGAGATCCATGTGAATGATAGTAAAACGATCTCAACCATTAGAACTTAATCTTGATCAATGGTTGGGACTTATTCTTTTGTTGAGATAACTTACTTTATCTCAACTAGAGAACCTGTCCTCACTATAACATTCTAACATGGACCCTCAACAATTTTTTTATTGATGCCAATTTTTTAGACAATGATTGAAATATCTCTTTCAAGGTCATGGTTTGGCATTCATGGAGATTGCAACTTGTTCAAACTTTGGTGTCATCTCGATGCTTAGAGACTCAACATAGCTTGATGCTTAGAGACTTAGCAAGTTGCCACTCTCTGTCTCATGGTTTTCTTTTACCTCACACTCACAAGCATGTAGGGTCATAGTTTCCCTTTACCTCACAATCACATACATAGGCAACACACTAATGGTATCCAATTACAAAATCCAATCTATCTTCCACAGAATTCATTTACATGACTCTATCTTCAAACTGATATGGAATCACATTGGTTAAATGTAGTTCAAGTTGGCTTCTCAGGCAACCAGAGTAAACTAGCTCCCAGAATGCCTAAAAAATGACTTAGCATTCTTAGAAAGTACCCTATGCTCCTAGTACATTCCATTCACTTTGGCTATGTTTCGTATTTGCTCCCAAGCTCTAGAAAATGTAGGAATGACTTGAATGGGCTTTTGATTGGTCGGGAGTAGTTTCCATGCTTCTTTGCAAATTTTGCAATAAAAAAATTATATCAAGATACCATTTTTGCTATTGTAATTGGGATAAAATTGCACATACCTCCAATGGACTTTCTTGTACCTGTTTGGTAGTGTTTCAACCTTAGCAAGACTATCCTCAACCATCAATTTGGAGTATCCTTGCCCTCTCGCCAACTTTATGGGCCTTAGTTTGAGATCAAATTCCTGAATCTTTGTGATCCAATTACCCCTCTCGGTCCAACACTGCTGCTGTGATAACATTTCTTTTACCATTGGGTGAGGGAGGTAGGCTACAATCTTTGCATTCCAAACATATTCGTTGAATTGCGTCAATGCTTGGACCAAGGCTTACGCTTGCTTCTCCATGGCGATGTATTTAAGCTTGACATCTTTCAGTCCCTTGTACATAAACTATGTGTTGTTCATATCCTTTATCATTTATCTATAATAACATGGAAATAGGGGTAAATTCAACAGCAAAAGAATTTTTTTGAAATTCTTTATGATAATCTGGTCTCACCAACATCGGTGCTTGACATAAAGATGGCCTAATATCAAGAAGTCCTTTCTTGGTTTAATTAGTCCAAGTGATATCTTGCCCCTTTTTCAACATATTTGGGATGGGATGAGTGATTTTAGTGAAATTTGGAATAAACCACCTCAAAAAATTTGTGCCCAAAGAAAGACCGGACAACTTTCTTGTTTCGTGGTAGCAGAATCTCGTCAATGGTTTGGACCCTTGTTGACTCTATTTCAACCCATTTTTGGATACCGTATGTCCAATAAGCTTTTCCTCAAATACCTAAAAAACAGAGTTTTTTGGGTTCAAGAATATACCAAAAGGTCTACACCTTTCAAAAACCTTCTTCAAATGGTCAATGTGGTCTTCCTTGCGCTTAGAAAACACGGGGATATTATCCTGCTAAACAACAATAAATTTGTTAAGAAAATCAACAAATTGAAAAGTAACCTTGACATTCATAAATTTAAATGGCGTGCAAATATCATCATCTACGGTGACAAACTGTTGATTCTACCTAGAGAAACCATCCAACATGGACACCATTCGCACCTGTAACAATGTGCAAAACATGGTTCATACTTGGCAACAGATAGTTATCCTTCACAGATGACAAATTTAAGTTATGAAAATCAATACAAATTTTGATCTCATCATTTTTCTTTCCAAAATGCATGATATTTTCCAATCACTGTGAAAATCAGATGGGAGTAATGATTTTGGCCTTAGATCACTTATACAACTCCCTTTGCATGATAGGGGCAAGTTTTATGTTCATATTCTTCCGTCTCTATTGAAATGGCTTAACCTTCTCTTTCAATGGGATAGCATGCTTAATAGCCTTAGTGTTGTAGGTTTTAAGCTCATCAAAAGACCACGTGAACAAATCCTTGTTCTCCTTGATTAGATCCTCAACCGTTTTTCTTTCTCGATAGTGCAAGTGCACCCAATTTTGACAAGTCTTAGGCTTTCAACATACCCAACATTCACTTCAACTACTTGTTCATCAACATCAGATGTCAAACTTTGAAAGATTGGATTTTTCAAACATTTCCTTTAAAGGCAATTAATATAAATCTGAAATTTCACCTTTCTTATTAGAGGTTTCCCAGATCTAATGCCTATGAACTTTCAGCGTTACGGTTGATTTGAAATATTAATTTGCAGCGGCAAACAATGAATAATATTTCACTTCATTTCAACCCAACACACTAGGCAGCTCAAGAGAAAAGATACCAAACAAATGCCAGCAAGTTTCAGCACTTAGGGCACACTCTTCCAAGCATATACCAGATTTGAAAATCACCTTGTTACAACAGATTTATAGTAGAAAATCTGCTCTCTTGTTTTCAAGCTATATGTCAAACCACTTAACAATTTCAGCCCATGTCAAATCAGCATGAACAACACGTGTTGGAATGTTAGATTTTCGGGTTACTCCGAAAGTGTTTACACCATGTTTGGGGATGCTTCATGATATTTGGGGTACATGGTGTATGATCAACCTCTAGATGGTTCGAGATGGATTGTAGCATGAGAGATGATCCTTGATGGATATATGCAGAATTGAAATAGCTTGCTTAGTGGGTGTTTGACCTCAATTGATTGTAGGCTTGATGTTCTTCCCTTTGGTGTTGGATATCTCTTGGTAGTTTGATGGACACCCTTCATTGAGGCCTCATGGAGAAGCCACTTGTTTAAAGAGTGCCCTATAGGGGATGTTTTGCATTGTGCATCATGGAGGAGGGCTTCAAGCTCTAGTTGACATGTGGCAATTTGCTTTCCTATTTGGAGGATTGGAGATGGCTTGGGGACACTTGGTGTTTCAACAATGTTCTTGCAAGGGGTAGCTGACCTAATGGAGTACATTGCTTTGGAGGATAGATGGAGTACATGAAGGCTCGTGATAGAGTGGTGTGGGCTTGCCTTGTGTAGCTACATCACCTTGGAGTCATTATTGTGCATGACATTGCCATTAGAGCATGACACTTGTACTCTAGAGTGAACGTCTCACTTGTGGCCTACAAGGGCTCATGTAGGTTGCTTGTAAGGGCTTTAGGCCAACGTAGGATTGTTGGCCTCACTTACCTCTCATATAAATAGAGGAAGGATAGTCTTTCCATAACATATTCTTTTCATTCACTTGTATTCACTCTTGTGATGAGATGTGACCTAAGTCACTGCATTCGGTGCATTTTTGGCTTGAAATTCAGAATTCGTCGAATTTGAATGCCTTTCGAACAAATTCGGCCCTAGTTCAGATCTCAAGTCGAACACGAACTCCAAGGCGAGTAAATTTTCCTATAACCGTGCGGGTTCGTTGAAACTTGACCTTGGAACTCGATAGATTAAAGAAAACTTAATAGAAATCAAACCATAGCTGCTCGCTACACGTGGTTTTCATTTCCCCTTGGGCTTGAGCTGCCTGATGCTAGAGTAGTTTCATTCCAATTTTCTCCGCGGTGCACACAGACTTCGGAGCCCAATGTTGGTTTTCTTCTGCTGCCCAACGTCGATGCCCTTGCGTCCATCCTTGCTCCTTCTAGAGGGTTAGATCACACAAATCGAAGGTTAAATTGGGATTCGCACCAGCCTCCAGCTTGTATGTTCCTTTTTTATTTATAACACAAGTTAATTTTATTCGTAGTAGTCATTAACGTGTTTCTCAATCACACACAATGTATTGTATTAATATAGGGTTTCAAATTGGCCTAGAAGGTATTAATTATGCACATTGTAATGTATAAAATGAAATCTTTATATACCTTCTGATCATATCATGGCTACACGATCTTCTGTTCATTAATCATGGTGCATTTAGTGATTGTTACCTCCTTTCTTTCTAATGAAATAATATGTTCATTAAATATGGTGCATTTAGTGATTGGTACCTTCTTTCTAATGAAATAATATATCATGATGTATATTTAAGTTGTTAGATGGTTTGTTTTTTAATGGGAGCAATAACTTTTTCATTTTATTATATATATTTTTAAATTCTCAAATTTTATAGTATGTCGAATTTTATGTCAAATTTTATTACCAAAATTTTATTGAACTTCAAGGTTGTTGAATTCAAATTCGAACTCGAAGTAGGTGACTTGGATGTGACTAAGAGAAGAGAGTTCACACTTCCTCTCTCTCTCTTAATTGTTCATTTGTATTGTCTCTCTTTCCTGAGGCACTAGGGTTTCCTAGAGCATCTTGGAGTTATAGGGTCAGGGTTTATTCTTTGGAGATGGGAGATTAGGGTTTTGAGAGAAAACCCTAGGGTGGATTTGCGAAGAAGAGAAGAGGAGGATGCCTTGCCTTGGAGGTTGTGTTGGAGAGATTCTTGCACTTGAATCTTCTTGGTTGAACTATGGTCTGATGATTTACACTAGCTAGGGCTTTTTGAATAGTTGGAGTTTTTGTACTAGCCTTGAGAGAAGGCTATGGTGTGTACTTATACTTCATATTGAACTTATTTACGAAGTTCCCAGCTGTCCACATCTCGTGTCATTTTAAGATTTGAAATTGAGCTATATATGTTCTTTATGCTTTGTTGCTATTTACAACCATTTATGTCTTGCTGATTAAACATAAGTAAAAGAGCAAATTGTTTAGTGATTTGACATCAAAGTTAGAATATAAGGGGATGATTTTATTGCTGTTGTACTGCTGTAAAAGTCCGTTTTCAAGTCTGATTATTGGTTGATAAGTTGCCTTGGAAGGGGCTGAAACTTATATCTTTGTTCGATATCTTTTCTCCTTGAATTGTCGGGAAGTTTGGGGCTGTTTGAAGTGAATTATTGTGATCTTTCCATTGCTGTTTTATACTCTAATTTACAGCATCCCTAAACACTGAAAATTCTAGGGCTAGGATCCTGGAAATCTTCTAGGAAGAAGATGAAATTTCAGTTTTGCATTAATTGCTCAAGTGCAAGAAATTTCCACATGGGATCAAAGTTTGTTATGGTTGAGATCACTTTTGAGTAAGAGGGAGTTTGTATTTCAGCTGGAGTTTTCCTAGGGCTGGTGCTTGGCCTAGTTGAGGTCATTGGGTGAGAAACCCTAGGTTTCTTGGGAGAAACATTTGTACTATATAAAGGATTTTGTCTACTTCACATACTACTGAATTTGTGCTTTTGAGACTTGTTTAGGATGTGTAAGGCGACTCTCGGTCTTAGAGAGTGACAGGGTGGATGGAGCTTTTAATTTTGTTCCATGGAAGCCTGAAGCTTGGGCTTCAGATTCTTATGTAGGAGGCCGATCTTTGGGAGCATGTTGAGAAGGAAATTCTAGAACTTATTGATCCAACACATTTGGCCAATCATCGAAAGAAGGAAGCCGAGGTGAAGAGAATAATTCTTGATTTTGTGAATGATCGTTTCATCCCACACATATTGGATAAGAAGTTAGGTCAAAGCATATTTGATGCTCTGGTTAAGTTATTTCGTAATTCTTGTGCTTCTTGACAAATGCTCTTGCGAAATCAGCTCTCATCCATTCGCATGAGCATGACAGATACCATGGTGAGTTGCTTGACCGGGATCAGTGAATTGAAGGATCAATTGGTTGCCTAAGGTGGAGGATTAGTAGATAATGTCCATCACCCTTAATGGGCTTACTCCTTCCCGGATGTCTTCTGTTCAGGGTATTTATGCTTGGGAGAACATACTAGATTTCCCAAACCTTTGGGTTGATCTTGTGTAGGAAGAAATCAAATTGTAGTGTTATTTGAAGCAAGAAGGGGAATTAGATGCTATCGATCTCGTCAAGAATACAAAGAAGGGTAGCAAGAAATGATTGAAGAAGAAGGATGAGATAGATACAAGAACGAAGGACTTGAGTAAGGTTATGTGCTTCCCACGTCATGAGATGGGACATTATGCCAACTAGTGTCAGTTGAAGAAGGGAAAGGGTACGAGACATGGTGCAACTAGGATTGTTATAGGTTAGAGGAGATGAACTCTTAGTTTGAGACTGCCTTTTCCATGACTTCTTGTTTATCTTCTAACACTGTGTCTAATGTTGTTTTCTATGTGGACAATGGAGCCTCGAGACACATGATATATGATAGTTCTTTGTTCAATAGGATTCAAGAGCAAGAGGGGGGCATGACTATGGTGCTTGGTGATGATGTCGCGTACCTTGTGAGGTGAGTTGGCTCCATCTCATTTTAGATGCCTTTAGGTGATGTTCTTGAGTTGAGTGATATTTTATTTGTTCTGTGGTTGAGGAAAAACTTTTTTTTAGTTTCTTGCATGATAGATATACATTGGAGAGTTGCTTTTGAGGGACATCAATGCACCATTAGTGATTGTACTCTAGCTAGTCCAAGGACTTTGTCTAGAGGGGTGAGAGAGGGTGGCCTCTACAAGTCACTTGTTGATCCAGTGACACTCTTACGTTCTAGCTAGAGGTTAGTATGGCCTTCCAGTTCTCAGGGGCACATGCATGGCGATATATCAATGAGCCAGGTTTAGGTTCAGAGGCAGACACTCTGATTGTATCTCATATAGAAGAGGATGTGAGATCTTTTAGTGTGTAGGGTTCTCCTTCAATGATTGAGGAGAATGTGGAGATTGCTAATCTAGAGGCTCAGGAGCCTATAGGAGTGCCCATATCATCAACAAGGGCATGCACTTTCTAGAAGATATGCTAGTCATGTAGCATTGGTTTCTTCCATCCATGAGACTTCCAGATGGTCAGTGGACGAGAGGTGTGCTACGTTGATGGAGGATGTTGAGTTTGATTCCATATTTGCAGTTGATGGGAGTATTATGGAGTATAGAGCCAGGAGGGTTTCCATATTCTCTCAGATAGAGGGAATTTCCCTTGGTGATGCTCTTACTTTTGGATTCTCTTGAGATGGGGGAGTTGACCTAGTTTAGGTTGGTTCAATTTCTAGAGGATTTGAGGTACATGAGAGGGATTATCATGTTGACAAGTTTAATGATGACCATGCATAGTTTGATGACTGTACTACAAGCTTTGTATTCCAGGATCGCCTTGATCTTGTATGGAGAAATGATTGTCTTTCTAGGATATCCTAGAGAGTTCATGATGTTGTGTTCGTTGATATTGGCTTGTGATGCTGACTTGGAGGGTGATGGCGTTTGGCAAGTTGCTTTTGCCCCAGGGAGATATTCCTTCATATTCACAGATGGTCATTATTCATTGGATGATTGAGATGTTGTGATAGTATGGTTGACAACTTTGTTGCAAATGATAGTGGTTGATTTTGGGACCGTAGCTAGCACTGATTTGTAGATAGCAAGTTTGGTGGAGTTAAAATGGGAGTCAACTAGTGTCGATGTAAACACTTTCCTCATAAAGAGGGAGTGTTAGGTTTTCGGGTTACTTAGAAAGTATTTACACCATGTTTGGGGGTGCTTCATGAGATTTGGGGTCCACGATGTATGTTCAGCCCCTGGATGGTCTGAGATGGGTTATGGCATGAGAGATGGTCTGTGATGGATATGCACAGTTGAGATAGCT
This sequence comes from Picea mariana, assembly GCA_032191745.1. Lineage (NCBI taxonomy): Eukaryota > Viridiplantae > Streptophyta > Pinopsida > Pinales > Pinaceae > Picea > Picea mariana. The sequence continues at coordinate 177,959 of JASDQU010010645.1, read as the reverse complement.
TGCTCAGTGGATGCTTGACCTCAAGTGATTGCAGGCTTGGTGTTCTTCCTTCAGGTGTGGAAATCTCATGGCAATTTGGTGGACACCCTTCATTGAGGCCTCATGGATGAGTCACTTGTTTAGAGAGTGCCCTATAGAGGATGTGGAGTGTTGTGCATCATAGAGGAGGACTTCAAGTCCTAGTTGACATGTGGCAGCTTGGTTTCCTATTTGGAGGATTAGAGATGGACCGGTGACACCTAGGGCTTTGACAATGTTCTTGCAAGGGGTAGCTGACCCGGTGGAGTACATTGCTTTGGAGGATAGATGGAGTCTGTGTAGGCTCGTGCTGGAGTGGTGTGGACTTTCTTTGTGTAACTACATCACCTTGGAATCATTATTGTGCATGACATCACCATAAGAATAACACGACATCTCCATGATCTTGTCGTAGCCTTACATCCCATAAGAATAACACTCCAAAATCATGCAAGGCGTTAGCTCTATTCTCCATGGCTTTTACTACGATAGAAACCTTAGTCCTACAACAAGAACCATGATAATTGTCATCATCTTAAACATTATGCTCTTCTCTAGTGCTTACATGCATGACATAAACCCTAGCATTGCACAAGAGAAAACCCTAGCATTGCACAATAGTAATCTCTCCATAAACATTAAAGACATCTATCTCTCTTCTTGTCTTCTCCTAGGGTTTGCTCATGAACCCTAATGTCATGCTCCTAGTGTTTCATGATGAACCCTAACGTCTTGCTCTGTACTAGACTTCTCCAAGACAATACAAAGAATAGAGTACAATGGTGATAAGAAATACAAGAGCTCTCTTTTCCCTTATATATACAATAGGTCAGGGAGGCTAACATAAGATAAGGACACAAGTCCATACAAGTAACCAACAAGGCAACCTCACATGGAGTGCTTTACAATGCAAGGGTGTACATGTGTTAATCTAGGGTTTATCCAACCCCCAAAGTGAAATGACCTCCAAGCATGATCTTCTTGACATAAACCCTAGCATTGCACAAGAGAAAACCCTAGCATTGCACAATAGTAATCTCTCCATAAACATTAAAGACATCTATCTCTCTTCTTGTCTTCTCCTAGGGTTTGCTCATGAACCCTAATGTCATGCTTCTAGTGTTTCATGATGAACCCTAACGTCTTGCTCTGTACTAGACTTCTCCAAGACAATACAAAGAATAGAGTACAATGGTGATAAGAAATACAAGAGCTCTCTTTTCCCTTATATATACAATAGGTCAGGGAGGCTAACATAAGATAAGGACACAAGTCCATACAAGTAACCAACAAGGCAACCTCACATGGAGTGCTTTACAATGCAAGGGTGTACATGTGTTAATCTAGGGTTTATCCAACCCCCAAAGTGAAATGACCTCCAAGCATGATCTTCTTTGGGCTCAATGCCCCTCCTCCAAGATGGTGCCCTCTCCAACAATTTGTAAGTCCAATGCTCCTTCCACGGTGGTCCACTGTCCAAGTGTCCTCATGCAACCCATTCCTCCTCTAACTGTGTGCCGCATGTCTTCTTATGTGCTTAGTGCTACTCTGATGTTTGCTAATGTGTTAAAAAAGATCCAATGTTCCTCCTCAACATATGTGTTTGGTTCCATCACCAACCTTCATGAAGTATGCTTCTTAACCCAAGTGTCCTGAAGTGAATTGTCCAACTTCTAGGGTATATATCACATGGTCCCAAGCTCGAAGGGCTAAGTGCCCTCGTCCAAGTTCCCAACACTCTTCCTCCTAGGTAGGTATGTTGATGTTTGTAGCATCGGATAGGTACTTCCGCACCAGTCTAAGTGTCTAGACGTGTAGAAGTCGTCCAAAGCCTTCAACCTTAATAATTTACTCTAGTTAAAGGAATTATTAAAGTAAAGTGCTTTTTATAAGAAAAGTGAGTTTAATCTAATGAAATGCTAAGGTTAATTGCATCAGTGAATTAAATGAATCTCGACCATTGATCTCAAGTGAGGTGAGATCTAATCTCAACTGTCAATCACTTTGGAGATTAGGGTTATAGATTCAATCAACAACTCAAGCTTATAAAAGCAAGGCTAAGTGAAGGAGAAAGACACACAACTCAAGAGAGAGAAAAGGACTTTTACTCAAGAGACCTTGAGTGCTTGAGACACGAAGGACTGTGACTCAAGAGGATCTCAGCAAGGGTGAAGAAGGACTTTTATCTAGAGATTAGCTCAAGGGATAACATGCACGACACATCTATTGGAGTCAGTGACTCATAGAGAGAGAAAAGGACTTTTTCTCAAGGAGATATCATTAAGGGTGATAAAGGAGCTTCATCCAGAAATTAGTCCAAAAGAGAAGAGAGCAGGTAGGGCAACAACAGACATATCTGATAAGAAGGACAACTCTGGGTAGTTCGCGTAGGCAGATCTAGTAGATCCGAGGTACCGGCGGGAAGATCTAGTAGATCTGAGGTACTAGCGGACAGATCTAGCAGATCCGAGGTACTAGAGGACATATCTAGTGCAAATATGAGGTACCAGCGGGAAAATCTGGCAGATATGAGGTACAAGCAGGTAGATATATAGCATATATGAGGTGCCAACAGGCAGATGTAGCAGATTTGAGGTACCGACGGACAAATCTATTGCGGATCTGAGGTACCAGTGGATAGATCTAGTGCAAATCTGAGCTACCAAGAGGTAGATATAACAGATCTGAGGTATCACTAGGAAGATCTAGCAGATTTGAGGTATTAACGGACATATCAATTATAGATCTGAGGTATCAATAGGCACATCTAGCAGATATGAGGTACCAATAGGCAGATCTTGTAGATTTGAGGACCAACAAGTAGATCTAGTGCAAATCTTAGTGTCCAATAGGCAGATCTGGGTAGATCGGGAAGAGGGTTTCTTCAATCGAGGGTCAGAACAACCAGGTTTTGTTGTAATTTGATTCTTTTCTCAGTGGGCTATTTTCCTAGTTGGAAAGCCCTTGTAAGCTTGGAGTAATTTAATGAGAAGCTGATTTAAAGGGCATAAATTTTCTGTGTGCATGTGTGAAATTTGGTTTCCAGTTGCTTCCGCTGATTAGTTTATTTCAATTAATTATTCAGTTAGTGTATTTTATTCTGTGAGCTGCAAATCTAATTTCCAGCAAGGAAATCAGAAGGAAATAATTTATCTAGGCACTGGATTAGAAAATTAACAAGGTGCTTCCCCTAATTGAGTAATCAACTCCCCTATTGTGTGCACCCAATGGGTTAGTTATAATGCTGGTTAGTGTAACAATATTCTACGTAAGAGCACTCTGCTAGCACTCTAACCAAGGTCAAGCATCCACCCAAAGTTCAAACTGAGCCATCCCTATGCCCTTGAAGCTTCATTAAGGGGCTAGGAGAGTGCTATAACACACTAACCAAGGTCAACTGTCCACCCAAACTGAGCCATCCCTATGTACTTGAAGCATCACTAAGGGGCTAGGAGACATAACACTCTCCTAGCAAGGTGGAAACACTTTTGGAGTAACCCTAAAGGATAACACTCCTCTTTATTAGAAAAGTGTTTTTTGTAACACCCATCAACTCTCTCTGAAACTACAACCAGTAAATCCAGTGCCTCCACAAAGTTGAAAAAATCCTCCTCCATCAAAATAGAACATCATACTTACTTTACAAGAGCTACACCCAACATCCAAGCAATCACTACTCACGAAGGTGTGTCTATCTCTGAGTAATCAACCAAGCAATCTACATCTTAGCCTTTGATTAGTGCACATGCAAGGAGAATACAAGAAAGCCACTTGGTTTACACCATGAAACAAAGTTACTACTCCTTCTTCCCCTCTGCTAAGGGCTCCAAAAGAACAATTACCATCTATGAAAAATGAAGGAACATAACCTTGGATCAATGCTTTGCGTCGAACACTAAAATCACTTCAGAGCAAGGAAGACATCAACAATAACCTGTCAAAACTCCAGCGTCCCTAAAGTCATCATCATGGGCCAAAATATTTTGGCAACACATCAAGAGTTGATCAAGACATCTTGCAAAGATAATCACATTTCCAACAAGACCAAGGTAAGTGGGTTAGACCTATCCAAAGCACAAGATAAATTTGCATACATCTCAATTCAACGATCTTTAAATACAACCTCGTGGGAAGAGTAACAACAACCCATAAAGGGTCATCATCACACTGTGAGCATGAGAACACCTCTTATGCACCTCAAAACCTCTAATGACTAAAGCAGCAACCTCAACAAGGTCACCTCCCTCTTATTGAGAGAATCTTGAAGCAAGAGTATCATTGTGGTCAACTCCCTGTTCTCGAGAGAATTCAACAACCTTGTCAATCGTACTCATCACTACTCCCATCAACGGTAAGCTTGGAATCAATTACTATTCCCACCACCATATGTGAAAATGCACAAGATCACTAACTATCACATCCATGATTGTTCTCTCCACAAATGTACAAGATGTACAACCTATACTCTCCTAAGGGATAATGCCGGAGGCTCCCTCCATTTGCAACAATCACTAAAATTGAGCAAGGTTGCCATTCTCGTAAGAGTTACAATTCAACAAAAATAGATCAATGAATATTCATCAATCTATCACAAAATGAATCAGTGCATCTTGGGCTCCAAAAACCAACAAACAATCTAATGGTTAAATATGCCTATCACATGCATCAATTCACTCCAAACATTGGTATTCACCATAACAAATCAACCACCCATCATAAGTCCTCCTAGGCATCAAACTTACTGAAATATAGATGACATACCAGCCATTGATGAAGTAGATCTTCTACCTATCATAGGTGAAAGCACATCGACATCTACTGGAACAAATCGACCACCTATCACATGTCCTCCTAGGAATCACACCTGTTGAAAATAAATCCATGCCATCCATAAATGAAGTAGAACACATTGGTATCCATTGCAACAGATTAACCACCTATTGTATAGGTCATCTTGGGCATCTCACCCGTTGAAAATAAATCCATACCAACCACCAATAAAAATAGAACAGTCCCCTATCACAGGTGAGAACACACGAGCATCCACAGGAACAATTCAACTACTTATCATAGGTCCTCTTGGGCATCTCACCTACTGAAGATAAATCCAATCCAACCAACAATCAAGTAGATATATCACCAATCACAGGTGAAAACATATTGGCATCCCCTGGAACAAATCCACCACCTCTCTCTTAGGCATCTATCTCACTTGCTGAAGATAAATCCAAGCCAGCCAATAATCAAGTAGATCTACCACCAATCATAGATGAAAACATGTTGGCATCCCTTGGAACAGATCAACCACCTATCTCCCGGGCATCTCACCTGCTGATAATAACTTTATAACTGCCATTCATGTAGTAGATTTCCCACCTATCACAAGTGAAAACACACTCATCACAAGAACAACTAGAGTTTCAACCCATCAAATTCTTCACGGTTTCACCACCCAACAACCACTCCAATGTACAACAACTGAAATATCTGGTCTTCAAATCGGCAAGAAGGAAATCTCAATCAAATTAGCTCTGAAACCATGTTGAAATTTCTGATCAAGAGCAATTAATCCAAATCTGAAATTTCATCTCTTACTAGAGGTTTCTTAGTTCTAATCTCTATGAACTTTCAGCTTTAGGATGATCTGAAATATTAATTTATAGCAACAAACTAGAGACAATATAATACTTCAGTTCAATCCAACACACTAGGTAGCTCAAGAGAAAAGATACCAGACAAATGCCAACAAGTTGCAGCCCTTAGGGCACATTTTTCCAAGCATATACTAGATCTGAAATTTACTTTGTTACTGCAGAAAATCTGCTCTCTTACTTTCAGGTCTAAGTTGCACAAAACAAGGAAACATCGGGAAGTTTCCGAAACGGGTACGTCAAGAAACGCGACCCTCCAAAAATTGAAACGTCGAGGGAAATGTTGTATATATATATATATATATATATATATATATATATATATATATATTAAATAACACATTATCTTGCAAGAAAAAATAATGATACACATAAANTGAAACGTCGAGGGAAATGTTGTATATATATATATATATATATATATATATATATATATATATTAAATAACACATTATCTTGCAAGAAAAAATAATGATACACATAAATGACATTTTAGAAAGAAAACCATGTCTAAGACATGTGGCACAGAGTTATAGGTGTAATTCCTTGCATGAGGACACTTGGATCAACCCCAAAAATGTTAACCGATGGACATCGAGGTACACAAAGGGCTTGCTGCTCTTGATTAAATGCCAGTTCCATACCCTTACACATGATACAATCTAGTGGAAACATTATAATCCTGCCAATCTTGAAATCCTGAATTTTGAATGGGACCTAAAATTCTACTTTCTACATATGAAGTCCAATGAAGTTGAAACCACTCTCAAACATCCTGAAACAATTAATGGTAATGTTAAAAATTTAAGTAAAAGGATGAAAATGAAAGATAAATAATAGGGTGGGTGAAAGATAATTTAATTAATAGGGTGGGTGAAATGGTGATGATGTTTGGACAGATTTAAAATGTTTATTAGTGGTTAACGAGGGTATTTTTTTCCACCAAAGGGACCCACGGCCCTCTTGGCCACTTGGCCAGGCCCGTAAACAACAAAAAATCTAGCGAAACGATTGTCATACAGGCCGAAACTCCACTGAAATGTTGTTGGCTGTAACGTACAACATTTCCAAATCGGTAAACGTCGTATGGTACGACCGACGACGTTTCGGTGGAGTTTCGTACCCGTTTCGGCATTTCGACAGGTTTCGGGTACTGGTACGACACCCAGGGGGTCATTTCCTGCAACTTAGCTTCAGGTTATATGTGAAATCACTTAACAATTTCAACTCTATGTTATGTCAAATCAATGTGAACTAGTGCTGGAAATTACCCAATCAAGAAGACTATGCAAGTAGAAAATCGAATGTGCAATTTGACAATCTTGGCTAGCTAGGGAAAACCATGAAAACCCTAGCCACCACCAAAGATCCACAACAAGCTAGCATTAACATTGATCAGCCACAAGTCCTCGGCTTCAACAAGCTTGTATCACACAAGCTCTTCACATTACCATTGTTGTCTTCCTTAGGATTTGCAAACCCTAGCCGTATTGCATCACACAAGTACATGGCAAGAAAATTCCAGCACTAGCTTTCAAATCTACATGTCCATCATAGGGTTTGAGTCCTCACACTCTAGGTCTTCAACTCTTGCATTAACACAAGCATCAAAACCTCCATGTAACATCGAGAATACAATAACTGACTTTTTTTCCAAGCAAGGCATCATACCAAGCTCAAGACTCATCAAACTTATCGCTCCATGATCTTTCCCTAGCCTTACATCCCAAAAGAACACGTCTCCAAACTCATGCAAGGCATTAGCTCCACTCTCCGTGTCTTCTACTACTGTAGAAACCCTAGTGCTACAATAGGAGTCGTAATCATCATCATCATCTTCAATGTCGTGTTCTTGTCTATGGTTTACATGCATAGCACAAACCCTAGCATCAAAAGAGTGAACACTAGCATCACACGTGAGTAATCTCTCCGTGAACTTTCAAGATCTCTCTCTCTCTCTCTCTCTCTCTCTCTCTCTCCCCCCCCCAGGGTTTCCTCATGAACCCAAAGATCATGTTCCTAGAGTTTCCTCATGAACCCTAGTGTCTAGCTTCTTATAAGACTTCTCCAATATGATACAAAGAATAGAGCACAATGATGATAATAAATAAAAGACCTCTCTCCTCCCTTATATATATACAAGAGGTGAGGGAGGCTAACATAAAATAAGGACATAAGTCCATATAGATAACCAACAAGGAAACCCCACATGTAGTGCTCTTTAATACAAAGGTGTACATGTGTCAAACTAGGGTTCATCCAACCCCCAAAATGAAATGCCCTCCAAGCATGATCCTCCTTGGGCTCAATGCCCCTCCAAGATGTTGTGCTCTCCAATAAGCTGTTAGTCCAACACTCCCTCTTCCATGGTGGTTTGTTGTCCAAGTGTCCTCATGCAAGCCACTCCTCTTAGTATGTGCCACATGTTATCTCATGTGCCCAATGCTACTCTCATGTGGCCAATGTGGTTAGAAAGCTCCAATGCTCCTCCTCATCATATGTATCCGAGTCCATAAACAACCTCTATCCATTCAACCCAAGCATCCAAGGTATATATCATTGGTCCTAAGCTCCAAAGCTGAGTTCCCTCCCCCAAGTGCCCAATGCTCCTCCTCCTAGGTAGGTACTTCACCTAATTGAGCAACTAACTCCCACATGGTGTGCACCCAATGGGTTAGTCATCATGATGATTGGGTAACAACCTCCTAGGTAAGGGATCTATGCACTCCAACCAAGGTCAATCGTCCATTCAAACTGAGCCATCCCTATGTCCATAAATCATCGCCAAGGGGCTAGGAGACAAAGTGCTCTCCTAGCAAGGTGAAAACACTTTTTTGGAGTAACCATAAAAGTTAACAATTTTGATAAGTCTTTCCCTCGAGCTCTCAATAAATCCAACATTCATTTGAACTACTTGCTCATTGACATTAGATGTCAAAGACTTTTTAAAATGATCAGATTTATCAAAGAGATCCTCTAAGGGCAACGAACCTTTAGGGATTTTATTATCCCTCAATTGCACAACTTTGTTGCCAAGAACTATTGTACTACCGAAGGGGTGAAAATCAACTCAACTTGACACCTAGCAAAAGGGGTGTCCATGTATGGCTTAAAGCTAGCTGCTGATTCTTCCCATATCATTTGCTTGCTGATTTTCCTCTCATGGGACGAACAATAAATGCATCGAAGAGTTCAATCTTCATCCCAAATTGCATGTCGATACTGTTTCAATCACGATTTCTTTGTGCCACAAAGGTTTTGAACTCGATGGACAATTAGATTTGAATCACCTAAAACCTTTAATATCTTGATTCCAAAGTCTCTTGCTTGCTTCAACACCAACAACAAGCTCTCGTACTCCGCAACATTGTTAGTATCATCAAATTCTAACTGGAAAGAGTAGGGAAAAGATTTACCATTGGGGGATGTGAAGACCATTCTTGCACAAGCTCGGTACCTTGAACATGCACCATCAAAGTTTATCTTCCAAAGCCCTTCTAACCACTTTTATGCTGGTAAATCTACCTCTTTTACTGCTGGTTCATAAAGAGGTTAATTTGCTTGCTGTCTTGGATCATCCACATCATGCAAAAGTTGTTGTTCACAGTCCAACCGGATCACAAATCCATCTCCAACCAGAATATTAACATATGACCAATCCATTTGAATGTTTCCTCCCATGCTAGCAGCCCACTTTCTAGAAAGTAACATCACCCATTTGGCTGGCAATCTACAACCACTACAGCCATTGTTAGCACCTTATTAGGGTACACATGCAAATGAACTTGAAGATCCTTAACCATGCCACGTAATTAAACTTCCTTAGAACCCATAGCATAAACATTTCTATACGGCTTAGAAATGTTTAATCCCAATTAGTATTACCTCCAATGGCATGACATTGTTGGGAGCCCCAAAAGCCAACATACAGTTATGCAACAATAAATCATTAACAACTAAGGAAATGAAGAAAGGAGGATCATCTTCTGATTTTGCATACTCCAAATAAACCTTAAGGTTGTCATCTGTTGTTTCAGTGGGTTCACCAAAATCAAGCAGCCTAGCTACCTTTTGCTTACCTTTTGCTTTTGATCAGGCATCTGCAATAATTCTAACAAGGGAACCAATATCTTAATTTTTAATAACTCAAGTGCCAAATCACAATTAGAAACAAGAACATGTGAGGAAATTTGCAGCTGCAAATCAGCAAGCTGCAGCAGATTTTTTGAAGGTGTGGGCTGCATGTTTTGGTGCACATTTGTGGCCTTTTCCCTCTTGCAGTAATTCTTTTGGACCTCAGCCACCATGGCAGCTCTCTTCTTTCAAATATCTTCCTTTGAAGGCTTCGCCGTATGCTATAGAACTGAAATTTCAGGGTCAACCATGCAATTGTTTAGTGCAGCAAACCAACTATCGGGCAAAGACAATACCTTCCCTGTATTAGCTCAAGATTGGGTGAAGATCTGATCAAAATCCTCCATTTGATCACCTGATCGGTCCACATGGCATTTGAAGTGCCCCCTGGTTCATCAACATGCTCCTCAGGATTCTCAACCTGAACATTATTAGCCAGATCGTTGAAAACTGCACACTGATATTCTTTGTGAGGTTCTTGGCAAGCCCTGCACCAAGTGGATGAAGAAATAACAACCACACAATTATTAGTTTTTAATGGAACATGAGGATTCTGTGCTTTGCCCTTTTTATCCTACATGAAAGGCCTCCTTTGCTGTATTAGTTCCTGCCTCCTTTGCTGTATTAGTTCCTGTATTAATAAATTGAGACATGGAGATAGAGAGGTACAGAAAGAGATTGTGCACACAATAATTTCTATATATTATTGAATTGCTCACACTGAATACATTTTTATAAGATCTCAATGTCTCTATATACATTGATGATGACCTGATCTTCTACAATAACTTGACACCTCATTAGGGGCCCAAGATAACTCCACCTTATCTTCTTATCTAAAACACACATGGTCCAATATTAAATCATGTTGGACACCTAATCACTTGATAAATATTGGACACCTTACTCTCATAGGTCATTCCTTCATTTTCACTTGCTCAACAAGTCATGGTTTCGATCATTACAACAAGTATATTTTATACTCCAACACTCCTACTCAATGAATACTTGTTTAATCTGGGTCTTGGCCTTCTTTGTCTTTGTCTTTATCTTCTTGCTTGTTCTTTTTGCATCTTGGTCTTCTTGAATTATGTTCGTTTTTGTTTGCTTGCTGTGCTTATCATGACCAATCATCCTTTATTTTTGTGGTTTATCCTTAACCATTACATCATCATGCGTTTTGGTTTACCCTGGACCATTCAACATATTACAGGTTTTGGTCTACCCGTAACCATTACAAGTGGTTTTTGGAGTACCACAAACCATGCATTTAACAATTGATTTTTGGATGACCATGAACAATCATTTGTCACTAGTGGTTGTTGGCTTACCGTGAACTATTTAACATGTAGTTTTGGTTTACCATGATTATGGGGGTACTCATTTTTACCTTGTTTCCCTTGCACACTTGTTCTCCTGGCTTCATTCACATATTTGGTCTTCGTCCTTGTCTTTGCCATCTTGTTCAGTGTTAATCTTGGATCTTCCATATTTCATCTATTGTTTATTAGAGTAGCTAATTCTAACAGAAAAACATTGCACTACTACATTGAGTTAGATATTCAATAGGTGTGATCGCACTTCCATTTTGAGTTAGCTATGCTCAATAGGTGTATTAATTTTATTAACTCCAATATTTGAGAACAATCAAAAACAAACTTTATAGCCGTTTACTGTTACTAAATGCAGTGGTTGTAATGAATAGATAAAAACATTTGATTGATTGTTACTTGCACCCTAGGATTTCATTGAAGTCCTCTAGCAACAACTTGTGAAATTGTGCGAGATGACAAATGATGAGCTTGAAAAGTAGATGCTTTTTCAATGATGTTTAAGCTTTCTTTTCTTTCCATCTGGAAGATGACAGATAAGAAGCCTGAAAAGTAGATGATACTGAAGTATATAAAATTCTAATTTTCATAGAGGAGCGCTCTTCTCATTTCACTTTAAATCGGATGTTTCTTAGGTTATGAATCATGTAATTGTTTGTTTGATGTTCTGATTGGAAATAATGATTTAAATCTAGTTTGGAAAATTCTACATCCTAAATGTTCATATCAATTTATGAAATTAATTTAATTGAGGGAAAAACCCAAGTACTGTTCTTTACTGAAATGATAGGGGAAAAGTAACCACTTTAAAAAGAAAACTTATTTGCATAGTCTATGACCTATGCTTTTCTTCATTTTGAAGGAAATACATATTAATGCACTTTACTTTTCATTATTCGTTGAGAGTAGTGCAAATGTCTATGAATGCATGTTTTTGTACTAATCTTGTGTCAAATGGAGTGACATGTTTTTCCTTTAAAGCAACGTTTTGGAAGCTTTAGCAGATTTATCAGATTCTTTTTCTTTATGTCATCACAATGTTCCAGGTGTTATGGTCTTCGGTAGGATTCTTCCAGATAATTCTGAAGCTTTACACCATTTGACGGTCTTTTCTTGGTTTTGGAACAGAGAAGCAACTTACTGATCTTCCCAAGAAGGATAGATGTTCTTGCACAATCATGTAGTCGGATGAAACCTATAGATTTTGAAGATTGCTCCGTTGGCATATGGAGTCCATGCTTTCTGTTCATGCGTAATGATATTTTTATAATTTCAGTGTATGTTAGAGCCTTGAATTCTACTTGGTGTTTGAGGTCATGGTGTATAACTTTTATTTTGCCGCCTTGGATTTATTAGAATATTAGAAGAAATATTGTAAAGTTCCTCATATATTCATTGATTTAAAAGATGAGGTAGCTATAAGTTGAAATGGAATTTCTTTTCTGAAGTACGGGTATATTCTACAGCTGTACCAGAGTCAAGATGAACAAGCAATAATTCTTCCCTGCTTATCTTTATCTGCTATGACTAATGTTATTGTTCTTGGCTTGAACTGGTGGCTGCTGAGTTCTATGTAGTTCAGTTATATGCTATTTCATCAAGAAGATGGTTAATTTCGATGTGAACAATTGGAAGCTTTATATTCTAGATTTGATCAGAAAACATTGTAATAAAATATTTTTTTTCTTACATGCCAAGGAAGTACCCTGGGAGGTACATTTAGATCATTCCCTCCATGAATTGAGTGCTCCTTTCAAAAAATAAGATTGTTTTTTGATGAAAAAGTTCTGTTCTTTTTGTTTTTTTGGGTAGAGGAGTTCGTCATTGTATTACCATGCATCCTCAAGATCAGTCCGTCAAGCAACAAAACCAGAGATTGGCTGTTGATGCCTACAAATTGAATTGTTTTACTGGTCCACTAAACTCGAGGGCTATTTTTCAATCATACACTTAAAATAAATACTTCATCTTCATAAATTAACCTTTTTTGTTGTGCACAGAGAATAAAATCTCGATTCGAGGTTTCACTTTTGTATATACAAAGTTGCCACATTGGATGATCTTGCATGCATAGTAACACTGCACTGATGTCTGATGATGTCACACAACATACAACATCGTACTATCGTGGATTCCATTTGGCAATAATGCCATCCAATGGTACTTTGTGATGTGGGAATTATGATATGTGGTGCTCGTGAAGCAACCTTTACTATAAGTGTGCATTGTGTTACCTCCTGGTTCTGCACACAAGTTCAATCTTCCAGGGACAAACCGTAGGGTAACTCTTGGAATTTCTACCCACTGTCATCTTAATAGAACCTCCCTTCACTTTAGGCCGGCTCTCCTCCGGCACAAGGGGGGATTCCCTAATAAGATTTGTCAAATCTGTCCTTTAAAACCAATAACAATTCTAGATTTGACAAATCATAAATTTATGATTTTCTTTAGGTAAAAAGATAAGAAGACAAGCAAAACCGAGTGCCTTGTCCTTTGGGAAAATGGAGTCAAAACCTAACTTAATGAAGAAGCTCAAAATGTAAAGGAAAAATCAGCGAGTTGTAAACATTACCATTCCAATCAACCATATTGATGCATAGAAATAGTTAAAATATCTTAACAGTGCCCTTTAGTATCAAACTCAAAATCAAGCAGCATAATAATAACAAAAAATATGGGTGAAGAACAACCCTTTATCTTCATTAACAATTCTGGTTGCGTCTAGTGTTTATAGAGGGTTGAATACCTCTCATAAAACCCTTCTCTAATACCCCAAAACAATCCACAGAAAAATGTAATAGCCTTAAAACAACAGAAATATACAAGTTGAAAATGATATGGCAGCCCTAGCATAAATGTGATCAACAACCCAACAAGATGAACATTCCTTCATCAACATCTCTTCCTCTCTTCCTCCCTTCTACCTGAAAATGACAATGTGTTTGGCCTTTTAGGGGATCTCTCTCCATTTGAACTTCTTATTTGCAAGTAAGGAGTGCTTCTCGTTTTAAAGCTTTTCTCCTCAACTAATTTACAATAAAATATTATGTGGAAAGATTTATAATACTATAGATCCATCCTCTTGATGTTTTATAGCATCAGGCATGTATCCTCACATTGGCCTTGGTGTCAGGCATGTGAATTTTTTTTGGCACTCACATTGTATTTTTTGTTTTGGTGAAAACCTCTTTGGATTGTTGTTGGGGCTGTTAGAATAATAGGTGTGCTTGTTTTACCATCGACAATAACACTATTGTCACCCAACCATAGGCCAAAGCCACCCTCCGAGCACTTTAACCTTGACAGAGAATCACTCCGGAAGCAAACCCTAGGCTAGATAGCCAAACAAAGGGTAGCGCATTTTTCTCCAAGGATAACGCATCAAGCAAGAGATGATCAGATAGTCCAAACCCTAACCAAGAGATAGTCCAAGCCAAAGCGTAATCTGCTAGCTGCAGCAGTTGCAATGATAGCTCTCCTCCAAACCTGTGCACAAACTGGGCAACTGCAGTGCGCAGACATGCTGCTTTGTAGTTTTGAGAATGCCTACCAGAATAAAGACTGACCTCCTATATTTATACTAATTCTGGCTAACTGCCTGGTCCGACTTCTCATTCTGGGTATCTGTGTGTTCAATATATATTATTTCTTTTGGCCGACTTCTTCTCATGGAGGCTAATAACCTAATACAATTCATCCTCTTGAGCCAACATGTCTTCTAGGGTTATTAGCCAACTCATTAGGGTTTCTTCTTGCTTCTCGGAATATTCTATTCTCATCAGGTTTACACGTGGGGGTAAATACCTTCCCGCAACTACCATAATATCGACACTCCCTCCTAGCTAGGGAGGTATTACATGTAATGGTCTTGAGCACAAACATACCATTCGCTCGGTAGCATCAAACATAGTTGTATAGACTATCTCATGACTAGATCATGAGCACCATCATCACCATCGATATCATCAGCTGCATCATCTCTCGAAACCATACTCCATCTGAGTAATTGGATATGATGCTGGATAAGTCACTCACACCATAGAGTGACACAAGAGCCATTCTTCTAATATGGACATATGTCCTAGAAGAATAAATGTCCTGAACCATTTNCAGCAGTTGCAATGATAGCTCTCCTCCAAACCTGTGCACAAACTGGGCAACTGCAGTGCGCACACATGCTGCTTTGTAGTTTTGAGAATGCCTACCAGAATAAAGACTGACCTCCTATATTTATACTAATTCTGGTTAACTGCCTGGTCCGACTTCTCATTCTGGGTATCTGTGTGTTCAATATATATTATTTCTTTTGGCCGACTTCTTCTCATGGAGGCTAATAACCTAATACAATTCATCCTCTTGAGCCAACATGTCTTCTAGGGTTATTAGCCAACTCATTAAGGTTTCTTCTTGCTTCTCGGAATATTCTATTCTCGTCAGGTTTACACGTGGGGGTAAATACCTCCCGCAACTACCATAATATCGACACTCCCTCCTAGCTAGGGAGGTATTACATGTAATGGTCTTGAGCACAAACATACCATTCACTCGGTAGCATCAAACATAGTTGTATAGACTATCTCATGACTAGATCATGAGCACCATCATCACCATCAATATCATCAGCTGCATCATCTCTCGAAACCATACTCCATCTGAGTAATTAGATAT
>JASDQU010010645.1:126970-137998 GCA_032191745.1 Picea mariana | reverse complement strand
ATACTTTGTAGACCAATCTGGCCTTATTTCTTAAAATATTTCCTTGCTCATTCATCTTATTTTTGTAGACCCATTTTGATCCTATTACATTGTTTTTCGATGGCCTAGGAACGAGTTCCCAAGTGTCATTCTTTTCAATTTGGTCCAGTTCCTCATTCATTTATTTCAACCAATTTACGTCTTTACTGGCTTCATGAAAGTTCTTGGGTTCCACCATGGATATGAAGTCCATATGTGATTGCTCAGTGTCTTTGATTATCCTTCTCCTGGTTTGTACACCTTTGTCCTTCTCACCAATTCTCTGAATTTCAGGATGATTCTTTTGAGTAATTCTGGAGGAAGGATTTCATGTTGATTTTTGTCCTGATTCTTCTTGTCTAGGTGTCTCTTCTCCATCTGATTCTTAGACTTATTTATCTTCAGTTTCAGTCGTGTCCTCTATAGTATACTCAATATTTCTCACCTCTCTTACTGCAACTCCTTCATAAACCTTTAAAACAATGCAATCAACTAATTTATGCAATCTTTTATTAAATCATCTATATCCTTTACTATTGGTAGCATATCCTAAGAAGATGCCTTCATTGGCCCTACCATCATACTTGCCAAGGTTTTCATTATTATTCTTTATGTAGCACTTACTCCCAAAGACTTTGAAGTGTTTGATTGAAGCAGGTCTTCCATACCACAGTTCATAAGGTGTCTTGTCACTTTGTGGTCTGATTTGGGATTTATTAAGAATATGGACTGTTGTGTGTATTTCTTCTACTCAATAAGTTTGACCAATGTTATTCTCATTCATCATTGACCTGGCCATTTGCTGCACTGTTCTGTTTTTCCTCTCAACTACTCCATTTTGTTGTGGAGTTCCTGGGATTGTGTATTCTCTCTTGATCCCATGTTTATCACAGAATTCCTTGAAATCACTTGACATAAATTCTCCTCCTCTGTCTGATCTTACTGCCTTTAACCTCTTTCTTGTTTGATTCTCAGTTAAAGCCTTAAATGTTTTAAATTTCTTGAATTCTTCAGCTTTATCTTTGAGAAAAGAAACCCAAGTAAGTCTAGAGTAATCATCAATGATCAACATAATGTATTTTCCCTTCCCTGTGCCTTCCTATCTTGATGGTCCACATAAATCCACATGAACTAATTGAAGTGGTTTCTCTGTTGAAGTAGAGCTCTTGGATTTAAACTGTGTCCTAGTTAACTTTCTTACTTGGTAGGGTTTACACACAGAGTCTTGTGGCTTTGATATTCTTGGAAGATCTTTTACCGCCTCAATATTTTTGATCTTGATTAAGTGGTCAAAGTTTAGATGTCCAAGTCTCCTATGCCATCACTAGCTTTGATCATGTTTTCTTAGATGACATTCTTCTTTATCTTCTTTCAGCACATATACATTATTTTTTGTTATTATTCCTTTAGCCACCACTTGTCCTGAGTTTACAGACTTTATATTACAATCCGTGGAAGTGAACACCACTTCACATCCTCCATCACACATTTGACTTACACTCAACAAATTATGTTTCAGCCCATTTACAAGTAGAACATCCCGAGCTTTTCCTTTACCATTACTCAAACTCACCATCCCTTTACCCTTGATTTTACCTGGTTCATCATCTCCAAAGGTTACATTTCCTGTTTTTCTTTTACTTATAGACATAAAATTATCCTTGTCTCCAGTCATGTGCTTGGAACATCCATTGTCTGTATACTAGGGGTCTTTTTGTTTTTGAGCTGAAAGTACTAGACCACCTTTTTCACTATCTTTCTTTTTCCATGCGCTGGCATTTATAGCTAAAGGATTTATCCTTGGATCTGACTTGTACTTCTTCAAATGGTAGTTTGTAGCTTTGTGGCCGAAGTTATGATAGTTATAACATCCGAGCTCATTTTTCAGTAGGTCAAAGTGATTGGTGCTACATTGTCTATTCATTAGTTGCTTGGTTCTATGTTGTAAAGATTGTTTATTTCTCAACCTCCTCAGTTGCACGTCTCTAAAATTAATTTGACAATTTGCAATCTTATGACCAAAATTAGAACAGTAAAAACAATAACCATGGAACAAATTTTGGTACCTGAAGGATGGCCTTCTTCTTGTGAATTTGTTGCTCCATCTTCTGATCTCTTAGTTTTTTATCAGGGATCATCTTGTCTTTATTAGGTTTTGGTGACAGAGTACTCTCATGGTCTGATTGTCTGCTAACTTGAAACTTGATCATCTTTACTAGCTCTTTGCTTTCTGGTTGTTTGTTGCTTGAACCATTTACATAACCTAAACTAGTATTCAACAAAGGAGATCTATGTTTTCTCATAATGTCATTTAGTTGTGCAGTGGCTTTAATGCTTGGAAGATTTTGGAGATACAATGTTTTAAACTTCTCCATCTCTTTTTAGGTTTTTTCTACCTCTTCTTCCAAGGCTTCACATCTTGCCTTCTTTTATGATAACTGTTGTTTCAGAATGTCCTCTATTTTCTTTGCCTCTTCTAATTCCAATTTTAGAAGGGCAAAGTCTTCGTCAGGTTCTTTATTGTCTTTCTCGATCTGTATCAACAATTGGTTTTGCTTTTTCTTCTTAGATCCAAGTCTAGAAATTTCTTCTAGAGCACTGATCAGTTCTCCTTCCAAGTCAACCACAACTTCTTCATCGTCAACATTACTTCCTGTGATTTTATTATCATAATCCTCTTTGTCCATACGCATAAATTCATTAATCTTATCTTCACATGAGGAGTCACTATCTGTGTCTTCTGAAGAGTCATCATTGTTTACACATAAAATTTTCTTTTTTCCAAATCTCTTGGGTTTGTACTTATTTTCACCTTCATAATTTTGATCATGTTTCTTGTGTGGACACTTAGATGCAAAGTGACCTATTTTCCCATAGTTAAAACATTTGAAGGGAAATTTGCCTTGGTACTTGCCTGATCCTTTCTTTAGTCTTCTCACAAATTTTTCTTCAATTTCATCAGTCTCAGAATCCTCATTCTTATGTGTTGTAAATGATGCTTCTCTATAGGTGGGTTTATCTTTAACTATCCTCATTTCATATGCAATCAAAATTCCTAGAAGTTGATCAAAAGCCAAAGATTTTAGATCATTAAGTTCTTCTATAGCATAAACCTTTGGGTTGAACCTATCTGGAAGAGATCTCAAAATTTTCTGAACTAAAGAGGCTTCCTCAATTTTTTCACCAAGTCCTTTCATTGCATTTACTAGTTCTTCAACTTTCAGAAAGTACTTCCCAACAGTGTCATCCTCTTTCATATTTAGATGTTCAAACTGTACTGTATAGGACTGAATCTTGGCATCCTTTACCTTCTCATTACCTTCATAACTACTAATGAGTTTGTCCCACATTTCTTTGGCAGTTTCTAAGTGCATACATTTTACAAATTCTGCTTCTGCAAGCCCACTCATAATAACATTCATAGCCTTAGCGTTGAAGCTAAATTCTAGCATTTTGTCCTTATTATCTAGTACAATTGGCTTTACATAACCAATCTCTACCACATCCCAGAAATCTGCACCTAAAGCCACTATGTAGGTTCTCATCCTAACCTTCCATAAGGCAAAGTTTGTTCCATTGAACATGGGCGCCTTATTGGGTGCCTTATTTGTTGAAGTTCCTTCATGGCTAGTCATGTTTAAGCTCTAGGATCTACCCTTAGATGAAAGGAACTGGCTCTGATACCAATTCTTGGACAACTGAGAGGGGGGGTGAATCAATTGTTACTGTGCTTAAACAATTATGCCCATTTTAAACTCTTTACAGAACACTCAATGATGATCACAATAATGTAGGGAAGTAAGCAATAGAATATTCAACATCAATCACACACATGAAATATACAGAGACAAATATTTCCTGAGGAAACCCATAAAGGGAAAAAACCTCTTCTTCTTGATATGATAAGTAATCTTTATTTTCTGTACATTATCATTCTTAGGAGCACCAACTCCCTTTAAGGCTACCACCTTTGTTTTACAAGCAACAATTTGCTGAGAGCACCAACTCTCTGGTTTCTCTACCACCCACTAGAAGGAAGCACCAACTTCCTAGTTTCTCTAGCACACACTAGAAGGAAGCACCAACTCCCTGAGTGTTCAAGCACCAACTGGATGGAAGCACCAAATTCCAGTTACACAGGAACCAACCTATATAACAGAGAACAATAGTTCTCCCTTGAACCACCTTGCCACCCTGGTTTTTCTGGCTGCAACCAGATGGAAGCTACAACTCCCTATGTTCAAGAACCCACTTGAAACTCTGAGGACAACAATCCTCCCTAGCACCTCCCTACCATCCTGAAATATAAATATTTACTTACTTGTTCTGTCTCTGATATGGTCTGTTATAGCTCCATGTCTCCTCTAGCTCCTGCAGCTTCTATTCTCTATTCTGCCTCTGCATCTTTCTGCTTCTATGATCTACTCTCTTTCCTACAGCACGCAACTGCAATGTTCATCTTATCTTCTACATTAAATTCTCTGTGTTGCCTCTTCCATACTATGCACTATGCTTTCGCATGCTCTTCACTGCGCCACATTTCTTCTCTTTGTGGTTTTTCACTCCATCTCCTCCTACTCACAGCATCACTCCTGAGCCAACTACCAACCTCTTCTCTGTTATTCCTTCCTTTCACATGTTGAGTCCTCTCCCTTATCATCATCGCAACTCTCTGTCTTCTCTAGCTATTATCCTGAATGAGTTCATCATCAGTGGGTGTTACACTAAGATTCCTTGGCTTCTCTGGCAGTCACAACTTTTCATCATCTTTGTCAGTTACAACCAGTCATCTTTGGCTTCTAAGCCTCTTCCTTCACGTGACCACCGGCGGTAACCAATCACCTAATGAAAAGGCACTTCCCGATCTTGATTTAGTGAGCGCTATATCCTTTTCAAGATATGACCTTGGGCTATGATATTTATGTGACCACATGATTGAGAGGATGTCCATAGGCAGTTTGAGGGAAACCCACTTTTTTCCCCGCAATTCACTACGAGATTCCATGCGTCCTTTCCCTAAACCATGGTTTTGATTGCGGCCCGCTCAAGAAAAAATAATACACGA
The DNA here is from genome assembly GCA_032191745.1 of Picea mariana. Lineage (NCBI taxonomy): Eukaryota > Viridiplantae > Streptophyta > Pinopsida > Pinales > Pinaceae > Picea > Picea mariana. The sequence continues at coordinate 132,915 of JASDQU010010645.1, read as the reverse complement.
GCATGTTCTGGCCCCACAATTGTAATAGGACCGTCAATCTCATGATATTGATGGTGCTCCTTCAATCAATGGCTCCGATCTATATTCCTTTTCTTTTTCTTTCCTTTGTCCACGCACGATCCTTAGTCTCAATGATCAGGTCACATGTGGCCCTCCAAACCAACAGACAAGATCGATTTTGCCTTTCAGGATTTTGGAGTTTCGATTCTCAAACTCCACTTGCTCCCGGAGAATTTCACCCAAAGTCCACGATCCAATGATGCATGTCCCTTTTGGATCGACGGTCATAATCCCTTCAGGTATTCGGGGTTCGGAAATCTCAACTTTCCAACCTTTCAACCTTCCTTTGCTTTTCCCCGTAGCTGAAAATACATTGACGCGTGTCCCTTTCAGATCAACGATCATGATCCTCAGTGATCCGACGGTCCATATCTCACCTTTGCGAATCGAGATTTCGCGACTTCGCATTTCGGAGGTTGCCTAATCGATGGTCCACGATCTTCTGTATTTCAATGGTCTAGATCTCTTCTTCGAGAACTCATACTTCGTTCTTCGTCATGCCAAATCAACGGTCCACACTCTCCCTTTGATCGATGGCTGTGATCAAATCACGACCTCTTATGTCGGGTGTTTAAACGTGAGCCAACCTTGACTCTTCCAACTCCCTATATCTGAAATACTCTATATCAACGGCCCACATCCTCAGTGATCTAACGGTCAAGATCTTATCGGGACTTTGTGTTTTGCGAAGTTGAAGGACTACTCACCTACCTTCTTCCGACTTCTTATTTTCCGAAACCTGCTCCATATCAACGGCTCACAACTCCCCATGATATAACGGTCTAGATCAACTCGTGAACTCGGACATCGCGAGTTCCTACAACTCTTACCTTTGACTTTTCAGTCAGCAAAATGATGATCTCTCGCCACGTGTCCTATGGATCCAACGACTCATATTTCATCATGACTTCGCATTTCACGGAGTTGGAGGATGTCTCTCGGTCATTATCCTCTTCATAGTTATACTGGATCCGATGACTGTTGGTCCTCGACGCTCTGATCTAATGAATCATATCTGTACTTCTCCTCTGTAGTTCCTTTGGTCACTAGACTCTGATCTAACAAACATCAAGTATTCATGATTTGTGATCCAACGACCACTTTCGCTCCTCCTCCTGAGCTTGCGCATTCTCCCGACTTGGAATAATATCTAAGTGTCAAAGGTTCTGTGAGTCCTAATGAATTTGGGTCTTGTCTGTGTTTCTGAGAACGCTTTCTCTCTCGAGCTTTGGTAATGGAATTAACCTCAGCCCTGGCGCACACTTGCGCTCTGCATGCAACTCTGCGCTATTCCTCCTGAGCTTTGATTGCACACTCTGCCATTAATCATGCCATTGTTGTTGTTGTTCTTTCCTATAGACATGCCATCGTCGTTGTTGTTCTTGCCATCAATGACAAGCACACTCTGCCTGTAAAGATGCCAACTGTCCAAAGTTCTTCAAATGTGGGATTCTCCTTCCTTGTGTTTATGCTTGAGGAAAATGCATCCCATGTCTTGGGAATACCATTGAGTACTATATTTACCAGTTCCTTCTCTGAAATGATTTCTTCAATAACTTGTATTTGGTCTCTTAACTGAGAGATTCTCACAAATTATGATGTTATGATGTCATCATCATTCATTTTCATGTCATAGAGTTCATTCTTTAGACTCATTACTTGTCCAATGTTTCTGACTGAGAAGAGGTTAGTTAGGGCATCATACATCTTCTTAGATGAGTCAATATGAGAGATGTAGGGTATCAAGTGGTCTTTTATAGATTCCACTATGATACTCATGGCATTGATGTCATTGTCCTTGAACTTCTCCATAATTGCAACATTCTGAGGTTCCTTCTCTTTTCCTTCTTCAACCTGTGGTTCCACAATCTTTCCTTTCACGATATCCAACACTTTATTCTTGGCAAGGATGAGGTCAATTCTTGTCTTCCATGCTATGAAGTTAGAAGCCCCTTCTAACGTGTTTTCTGACTTCATAGAGTAATTCATGATTGCTTTTACTTTGTCAACCTTTGAATTTGACTTGGTCAACCTTTGATTTTGACCAAAAACTCAAACTTGGCGTCTTGGATTGCTGAGAGTACCAGGAGGTGCATTGGGTTAGGGCGCACTAGGCTATCCATAAATTAGGTCAATCTCTTCACTTAAGGTGCATCAACGAGAGGGTTAGGGTTTTGTTGCTGCAACAAAATCTTAATGCAACTACAACTGTAACTGAGAAAATCGTCCCAATCTATCTTCCAGTGGTTAGAATGTTCAAAGATAGTGTGGGCCCATAACCTGTTAGAAATAATAGACATGCTCGTTYAACCATAGACAATTTACCAATATTTTTACCCAACCATAGGTTGAAGCCACCCCCGAGCACCTTAACCTTGACAAAGAATGATTCCAGAAGCAAACCCTAGGCCTAATAGCCAATCAATGTAGCATACCTATCTCCAGAGCTAGCACACAAGRAAGAAATTCCAAACCATAACCAATAGAAATTCCAAGCCTAAACCTAGAATACAGGTTGTAGTAGTTGCARCTACAACTACTCTGTAGACTTGTGCACTTACCTAGTTTCTGCAGTGCACACTCTTACATTTCTGCAGATGCGAGATGTGTGTGTCAAATGAGATTTGGTGACCTGTATTTATACTATTTCTCCTTAGTTGTTTGGGCCAACTTCTCATTTTGGAGGCTAAACACTTAATATTAAATATTTCCTTTAGTCGACTTGTCTTCTAGGGTTATGTCCAATGCTTTAGGGTTTCTTCTTCTTCCTGGAATATTCTATTCTCGTCAGGGTTACACATGGAGATTAATACCTCCCGCATCTACCATAATATCAACACCAAAAAGGTATACTCCATTTGATTTTTGTTCTAGTTTTTCTTTAATTATTACTAATGATGATCCCATAACTATTAGGGAGGCGATGGATTTAGAGGATAGTAAACTCTAGAAGAAGTCCATGGTTGAAGAAATCATTGCCTTGAATAAGAATGAGGCTTGGGATCTAGTTGAGTTTCCAGCTGGAAGAAAACCCACTCATAGAAAATGGGTGGTTAAGAAGAAGTTGAATTTATAAGGTAAAGTGGAGAAGTAAAAATATCACTTAGTAGCAAAGGTATGAGATTCTCAGGTGGAGGGAATTGATTTTGGTGAAATTTTTTCTCTTGTTATTAAATTAACTTCTATTAGATTTATTTTGTCTATTTTTGCTTCTTTTGATCTTGAAGTAGAGAATATGGATGTGAAGACACCATTCCTACATGGGGATCTTGAAAAATAAATCTACAGAAAATAATTAGAAGGTTTTGCGGTGAAGGGAAAGAAAGAGCTAGTTTGCAAGTTGAAAAAAGTCCATGTATGGATTAAAACAATCCCAAAGAATGTGGTATCAAAAGTTTGATGCTTATATATTGGGACTTGGTCTCTCAAGAAACAAAGTTGATCATTGTATGTGTTCCAATATAGTTGGTGATCATTTTATTTATGTGGTCTTGTATGTTGATGATATGTCGATGATTGAAAACAACAAGGAAATCATCAAGGATGTCAAAACTTAGTTATCTTCTGAATTTGATATGAAAGACCTTGGTGCTGAAAATTTTATTTTGGGAATGGAAATTAAAATAGATTGCGTATACATGAAAATCTGGTTGAATTAGAGGAAATATGTTCAGATAGTATTGCAAAGTTCTAATATGCAGGAATGTAAACCGAACAAGATCCCTATTCTTGTAGGTGTAAATTTATTTTCAAATAAGTGTCCCAAAACACAAGAAGAGTAATATGACATGTCACGTGTTCCCTATGCTAGTGTTGTTGGCAATTTGTTGTATGCAATGGTCTATACTAAACTAGACATTGCTCATGTAGTGGGAGTTTTGAGTAGGTATAAGTCAAAACTAGGGAAGAAGCAATGGACAACTATAAAGAGGGTTTTCATGTATTTGCATAGCACTACAGATTATACAATTGTTTACCAAGGAAGACCTTGACTAGATAGTGCGTTATATGTACATGTATTTATTGAGGTAGACTAGGCTTGAGATTTGGATCACAAAATATCTACATGTGGTTATGTGTTTAACCTATTTGGAGAGAAATCAGTTGGATGAGCAATAGATAGGCTGTAGTTGCACTATCAACTGTAGAATCTGAATACATGGAAGCCACCCATGCAAGTAAGGAACATATATGGTTACATATATTGTGTTCATATATTGGTTTTCTCTAGCAAGTTGTAAGGTCAGATTGCGATATTCAAAGTGTAATCTTTCTGAAAAAGAACCCTAATTATCATTCTAAAACGAAGCATATTGATGTTCAGTACCACTTTGTGAGACATGGTTGAAGACAAGAAGGTGTTGTTGGAGCAGGTTGACACTTTAATGAATGTTGTAGTCTCATTGACAAAGTCTATTAGTACTGAAAATTTATCTTGGTGTAGAGAGACAATGGACATTGCTTCCTTGGATTGTTGATCTTATAAAACCTAGGCCCCTTGTTTGCAAAGAAAACAACAAGTGAGAGAATATTGGGAATGTGTTATATTATTTGCATGGTTATCTACATGTTTGTTCATATGCATGAGGGGGCTGACCAGGGCCTCTCTGTATGGGGATTTGGGGGTGAAGCCCTAAAAAAAAAAAATTGGGTTGTTTTGGTCTATTTTTTTCCCTATTTTGTGTTTTTTGGCCAATGGTTTTTCGACCCATTGTAATCTAATTCTAGTTAAGATATTAAGGTTGTAATCTAATCCGGGTTAACCGATTAGGGTTTTGGATGCCATGGAAAACCTATATATTGTATTGTGAATGATGAAGTTAAAACAATTAGAAAGATAGAGGCGTGGCTCTAATGTTTGTTGGTTTTCCCATTTAAGAGTTTCCAAGATAAATTTGTGTACTATGTGTATGCCATTGTTATTCTTTATATTTTGCTTCATAATTTGTATGCATTGTTTCACTTCATAGGTTTAAAACTTACAACTGTCAAAATCCAATCCTAGTATTTACAATTATGGATAACTATATTGTTGATAAAAAGCTATATGTTTTTGTTGAACAATGCAATTTTTATAGCACAAGTTCTAGTAAAAAATGCTTTATTGGAATAGAAAATTTTCAAGTATTATTTCCATGATTTCACCTCTCGTGAAGTGGTTCTCGAGTTTCCTTATTTCTAGCTATGCAATGTTTACAAAGTTACCAACTTAATGAGATATCTCTAGATTTCATTTTTTTAGAGTTCACATTTAGTGGCTATTTTTACCCCCGAATCAAAAAGTGGCACTACCGGTAGCACCCTCTTTTTGGGGGCGGTTAAAATTTTGACTTATTTGAAATCATGACCTTGACAACTAATACCATTTATGAGTGTGTAGGTTTCCATAGTTAGTCATAATGTTGCTTGAGATTTATAGAGATAAACTGTGATGTTACCTTAAAATTGACCCTCGAATCGAAAAGTGATGCTACCAGTAGCACATGTTTTATTTTTAGTTAAAATTATGACTTAATTGAAACTATGTCCTTGCCAACTGGTACTATTGCAAATAAAAAAACTCAAAATCAGCTCATAAATCGTTACTTGATTTTTTTTTTAATCAATTTTTCCTTTAATTTAAATTAAAAAATAAATAAATTGGAAAAAAAAACTCCACAAACAACTTTTTTTTAAGATGAAACAAACAACTTAATTTTTTTTTCATAACCCAAATTTTAAATAAAATAAAAATAAAAATAAAACTTGAAAAGAAAAATAAAAAACATTAAAATCCAAAAAGAAAAGAAAAGAAAAACACAAAAAACTAAAAACTAAATTAAAACTGAAAAAGAAAAAGAAGATTATTGAAAAAAAAAAACATTTAAAAAAAAGAAGAAAACAAT
>JASDQU010010645.1:109683-121572 GCA_032191745.1 Picea mariana | reverse complement strand
GCAAAGAAAAAGATTACAGAGAAATTTTACAAGAGGGTTTCTCACAATCGATCATCGGCAAATGACCCTCCATGCTCTTTAAATAGAGATCATGGACCAATCGGGTGTTAAGCCACGGATCAATGGCCGTTAAGATCGAGGAGAGTATGAACCGTCGGATCACTCTATGTCGGGAGCATATTGTGACCGTCGGATTGCCTAACTACAAATGCATACTAATGCATACTAAAGAAACACACTTTTACCTAACGACATATTAGACCAAGTAGATCTTAACTAACTCCTAAGTGTCTAAATATCCTAACAAATGAAAGATAAAATTTAAGAATTTAATATTACCATTAATTACTAGGGTGGGTGAAATGGAGGGGGTGGGGACCTCTTTAAATAGCATTTGTAAGGAAAAATAACTCTTAGTTGCACACTGAAACACCTCACAACTACAACTTTCATGAGAAAACATGAGTCGGGGTCCTTTTCTGAGTAGGACACATGTCCTATTTTCAGGACACATGTGTCCTATGAACATGACATGTTGCAACCTCATGTTGAGCATAAATTAGGTCGAATCATGTACGACACATTGGTTACGTGACACAATGGAGGATTTAGACGTGTCATGTGACTTATCATATTACATATCATGAATATCACATATAGTAACATCTGTCTCATTATGTTAGTCTAAATGACCATTTTGTTTCCATTGACATGCTAAAACATTCGTCTCACTTGAGGAAGTCTTATGCTTTATAATGAACTTGTGCTCTTATCATCCTTGTCTGCAACCTTAATGGAACTTGTTTCTACATCTAAAGTTAGTATAGAAATAATTTAAATTTAATTGGCTTTTACTTATTTTTAGAAGTAGCTATATAGCTATATAACTATATATTAGGGTTAAAAATTGACACCCATTTGGATGTTTTTCTTTTTTACTTTGCCAAAAAATAGGTATATTCCTTGTTTGGAACAAATCCATTTGTAGTGGTATAATATATCACTACAAATCTTTGATATGACATATCATTAATCAAAATGGTGTAAATATTGTGTATTGAAAAAATTGGGTACACGTATATGCATAAATATTGATTATAGATGTGTAGTGACCACACAAGCTAGATTGTTACACCAAGAGAATTTTAGGGTCCTACCCTAACCCCTTTACTTAGGATACTTTATTAATGTATGCTACCACCTTCCTTAAATAAGGTCCACTAAATAGTTAGTTAATAGTTACTCATTTTAAAAATGGTACTCTTTATTAATAAGGTCCAAATTAGTTAGTAGGCCCTAAGTTATAAGTGGACCCGTAGGTATTTGAGAGCTTTACTCGAAGAGGTAAGTGAACATAGGTCTCTATTTTTTGTTTTCATTAATACAAGAGATTTGCCTCAAGGTTATATATTTTCTCTTGTGTTCTTTGATTTTTCACTACATTTTATGTGAATGGTCTAAATTTTTTGGATTAAGTACATTAATGGTGTCATATCTCTTTCTTGGGCCAAAAAAGAGAGATTTTTTCCCCTTTTTTTGCAATTTTTTATGGAAAAAAGAGGACGACAACATTTAGATCGATTTCTAAACATTTTTGTGTATAATTTGAAGAAACTAGTCATAGATCTAAATTCCTCTCAAAAAAATACCCAAGTTAATAAAAATGTCCAAAATAGAGTCCGGGAAGTGGAGTTATTATTGATTTAAACTCATCCTTTTTTTAGGGTTTTTTCCAGTGATGGCTTCAAATTTCATATATTGAATATATTTTGACAAGCTACACATATTTCAGCGAAACCAACACCAATAGATCCATAGGAGCTATGGAATTTCATAATTGGGTCATAATAGCCAATCCAAGAAGTACACCAAAAGTTATGATCATTTTATATTTTTGGCCTCAAACCCTATCTTGAAAAAAGTAAGTTATTTTCTCGTCATTTTTAGAGCTTTTTCTTGGGTTAGAAAAATCTTAAATTTTTGAAGTTTTTTAGAGAAATGTTTTGGCATATTTAAATAACATAGTGTTGTGTCTTTCATTGGTTAAAATTGTGGTCAAGGAAGAATACATATAAGAAATACAAGTGGAATAACATTGTTGGAAACCCTTGTAACATTTGTTCGTACCCCTTCGAATAGTACCTCATCAGGCATTACCTGTATACGAGATCTCACTTCCACATACCCTTGGGTATATAGGAATTCCCCTAGGTATACATGAAACCGAATTTAAATAAACTAACCAATCATCTTATTTCTATAGTACACTGAGAAGAGCACTCGGGGAGATCATTATCTATTACTTGAGTAGTCGAGTAGTATGGCTAAGGGAATGATTGAGCCTCCTTACTTAGTGTCATGAGATAGTGGTCCAAGTACTACTATTGGACTCCACACATATATCAAATAGCTATAGCACTTCACACTCCCTTGTCTTCAGGACCCGATAAAATTTTTTAGTGAGCGCACCTATGGTGGATCCCACCTCATACCCACTCTGCGGAAAATATATCCACCCGCTATACTATCGGTAGGTTGGATCACTTGGAAAATCAAATTCAACAGTCCATAAGTGGTTGGGATCAGAATTTGGATGAGAAATTGGATAATTTGGATTAGAAGTTGGACGAGAAATTGGAGAAGTTAGTTGAGAAATTGGCACCTAGGCTAGCTTGAGGCACACCAAAAGAACAACCCTAGAATTCAAAACACATTGAACCACACTAAGAAGAAAATTTTAACTCAATATCATTTAGCCACTAGCATCCCTCTTCAAGTCCTCATAGCCATAAACTAATGGATAATAATATATGACATTGTTTTACTAAGGTGGACCTGAACAAGTTTGATGTTTTTGACCCATCATGATGGGTCACCAATATGGAACATTACTTTTCCCTCCATTGAATTACTCATGAAATGATAAAATTAGGGTGGGTGTCTTATATCTGGATATGGAACGATGGAAACTGTGGTAATGGCATAAAAAACTTATGGGCTACATCAATCACTGACAAGTTATAGTCCTAATTGATAATGACAGTACTCACAATTTCATTCACAATCAAGTGGTAGAAGAAACCCATTGTTTTTTCCACCCAATGCACAACTTCCAAATAATGATAGCTAATGGAAATATGATGAAATGTGGGGGAATATGTGAAAATGTCAAACTCTAGATGGGAAACTATCACCTCAAAACCCATCTATTTGTCATCGATATGGGTGGTTGTGACATAATATTTGGGACAGAATGGCTACGCACTTTTGGACCAGTCACCATGGATTTCAAGGAAATATATATGAGTTTCACTAAAGAAGGCCATGTAAACACCCTTTGAGGGATTTAGGAAGGCCTTCCTGAAATAGTTAGCTCTTATCGTATGGAAAATTTATTAAAGAAAGGACACTCTGGCATTACTTCCCAATTTAATGCCATACAGGTTATGGAAAGTCCGACACAAAAAATCCACCTAGACTTGCACTTGGTCCTCAAAAGACATCATCAAGTATTTGAGACACCAAAGGGTTTACCTCCTTCTCATGGAGAGTGTGACCATGGTATTCCATTGATTCTAGGAAGCCAAACACCAAATGTATATCCTTATCAACACCCTTTCGCACAAAAGAATGAAATAAAAAATATTATTCGGGAACTGTTGGAGGCAGAGGTCACGTCCTAGTACAAGCCCTTACTCATCACCAATAGTCATGGTGTTAAAGAAGGAAGTAAATTGGTGCACATGAAATTATTTTAGGGCTCTCAATAAGTTGACGATAAAGGAAAATTTTCCCATCTCAATTATTGGTGATCTCCTTGATGAACTTCATGGAGCCAAGTTTTTCACTAAGCTGATTTGCATTTAGGATACTGCAAAATTAGGATGAAAGAGACCAAAATCCCTAAGACAACTTCCAGGACACACAAAAGTCATTATAAGTTTCTAATGATGTCTTTTGGTCTTTGTAATGCTCCATCCACTTTCCAAAGCCTCATGAATAAGATTTTCAAACCCTTCCTATGCAATTTTGTGGCTGGTCTTCTTTGATAATATCTTGATCTACATTAAATCATGGTAATCACACATAGATCATGTTGATAAGTCCTTGAAACTCTTGAGGGAAAACAAGTTATTGTGAAGCACTCAAAATGTGCTTTTGGGTCTCCCAAGGTTGAATATTTGGGTCACATTGTAAGTTAGGATGGAGTACGATTCGATCCCAAGAAAGTGGTGGCTATGAAATATTGGACCTTTCCCAAAACACAGAAGAACTTGTGTGGACACTTGATTCTTAGGGCTTATAGACTACTACAAGAAATTTGTAAAAAATTATGGCAAAATTGCAACTCCCCTAACTTCACTCCTTCAAAATAATGCCTTTGTCTAGAGGAAGATAACAACACAAGCCTTAATTTTGTTAAAGGATTCCATGTGCACTACTTTAGTATTAATAGTGTCAGATTTTACTATGACTCTTTTCTTGGAATGTGATGCCTTAGACATAGGTCTTAGAGAAGTCTTGATGGAAGAATGAAACCCCTTATAATTCAAAAGTAAATAGTTGTGTGACCACAATTTGGGAAAATCCACATATGAGAAGGAAGTGATGGCTATCCTTCATGCAGTGAAGACTTGGTGACCATATCCCATAGGGAGGCATTTTTAGATCAAGATTGACCATCATAGTTTGAAGTACTTCCTTGAAAAATGGTTGTCTTCGTTAGAGAAACATAAGTGGGTCACCAAGACGTCAAGGTATGATTATGATATCATATATAAGAAAGGTAAAGAAAATGTTGTGGTTGATGATTTATCCATAAAATTTGAAGAAGATGGATCACTCCTTGAGTTATCCTTAACAAGTCCAAGATGGTTGAGAAATATTATAGGGAATGACTATCAAACAATACTTTAAGCAACTCATCCAACAACTTCAGGAAGATCCCAACATACCTAAAGGTTATACATGGAAAAAAGATACATTGTGGTATAAACGACGAATTGTTCTGGCAAAAACTTTGGCCTTAAAACAATGCGTCTTAGAGGAGATACATTCTTCACCAATAGAAGGTCACTCAGGATTTCATAAAACCTATGAAAGAACTAAGCTCTTATTCTTTTAGGAACGGATGAAAGCAAATATCTAGGATTTCATAGAATCATGTGTCACTTTCCAAATAAACAAGGTAGAGATGGTGAAGATACCAGGGACATTGCAACCACTGTCGATCCCAACATAAATATGGACATATATCTCAATTGATTTTATCATGGGAGTCCCAAAAGCGAATAACAATCATTCATCATGGTGGTTGTCAACCATTGTTCAAAAATTGCTCATTTTTGTTCCCTAACTCATCATTTTACTCCTTCATTAGTTTTCTAGGTCTTCATGGATCATATATTTAAGCTATATGGTATTCCCACTTCCTTTGTCTTAGATTAATACCCCACATTCACCAAAAAAAATTTGCATGATCTATTTAAACTTCAAGGTACACAATTAATATGAGCACTACATATCATCCACAAACTGATAGCCATACATAAGTGGTCAACAAGTGCTTAGAAACCTATTTGAGATGCTTTACTTTTGAAAACCTGCACCAATGGGAACACCAACTTCCCCTTGTTTAATGGTGGTACAATATCACTTTCATGGAGATACCAAAATGACAACATATGAAGTTGTTTATGGCCAAAACCCCATGTCAGTGGCATCCTATGTACCAAACACCTCCAAGGTTCATGCAATAGATAAAATTATTCACACCTAAGAAGCCATTATTTGTATCCTCAATGACAACTTGGTTATGGCACAAAATCAAATGAAACGACAAGTTGATCAACTTAGATCATCACATTCTTTTGTCAAACGGGATCAAGTGTTTCTTTGCTTGCATCCTTATAAACATACATAACTCAAAGAAAATTTCCCTAGAAGATAGCTCCCAACTTCTGTGGTCCCTATTAGATCATGCAATGCATTGGACAAGTGGCCTAGAAGCTGGCTCTCCCACCCCACTCCAAGATTCACCCAATATTTCATGCATCCTTTTTTAATAAGGTTGTGGGATCAAATTGCAAAGTGTATACTGACATACTAGAAATTGATGAATAAGGCTCCATTTGGATCCAACCATAAGTAGTATTAGATACCAAAGAGCGTTAGTTGCACTAGTGCATGATCAAGAAAGTCTTAATCCAATGGAAATATATGCAACCGAAAAATTCCACATGGGAACTAACAATGATTCTACATCAATTTCCTCACCTTCATCCTTGAGGACAACACTACTTTCAAAGGGAAAGGGTATGTTAGGATCATACCCTAACCCCCTTACTTAGGATACTTTATTAATTTATGAAGCCACCTTCCTTGAATAAGGCCCACTAAATAGTTAGTTAATCGCCACTCATTGTAAAAAGGGTCTTCTTTATTAATAAGGCCCAAATTAGTTAGTAGGCCCTCATTACAAGTGGGCTTGTAGGTAGTTAAGATTATCTATGAATAGCTATATATTGAGTAGAATATTATGTAATGTTTTGTTAAGAATTATTATTGTATTTGAGATATTTTCTCTAGGAGGTTGCCCCCTTAAAGAGACAAGTGAACATAGCTCTCTATTTTTTATTTTCATTAATACAAGAGATATTTCTTAGAGTTTATCTATTTTCTCTTGTGTTCTTTGGTTTTGCACTACATTTTATGTGAATTCTTTGAACTTTTCGTATTAAGTACACTACAAAGAATTGAAGTGCCTTTTACAACCCAATATCAATGATATGTGTAACATAACATAAGGTAACAATAATAAAATTAAATTAGATAAAAGTTGAAATTTGTAGCGTAAAAGTGATAAAAAAGTCGACCAAAATAATTAAAAAACATATAAAATAAAACTTGACATAGTAATAAAATAGAACATAATGATAAAATAAACAAAATCATTTTAATTCTGATCTTTGAAGTGCCTAGAAGTATTTTTTTAATCCTTCTCGGTGCTTAATAGATATGTAGTTAAGATGGATTGTGCCACTTTTATTTGGTATTGTAGACATATTCAAATAAGAGAGTGTAATGCATCTATATCCTCTTGTACAACATTTCCTTGGGTAACAACTCCTAAATATGGTTTCAAGATATAGATATACAATTCAATTTGTAGCTTTGGTTGTTCACAAGATTTCGTTAATTACATCTTGGTGACATGCCCCCCTACACGCTTTAGATATTTTTCAATGTTACATGGAGTATTTCATGCGCATACTAAAATCCTTCCAAGGCTTTTATGGAGCATGCCTACATCAAATGAGATTGCACTCACGATTCCCTAGTTAATTTGGTTGTGCAAAGATTAATGTTTTCTTTCCTTGATTAATCTAGTGTCTTTGGCCAATATGGATATATCAATAATCATACATTGCTAGATTTCACGTTTGTAAAGTATCCACCAAAAAACAATAATATGAATTAAATGTTTGACCCAAGGCTACATTTTTTGCAAGTTCTTTTGTAATATGATGTTCTCACAAGATATATTGTATGTCATGAATACATAGTTGTAGGGAATTGTAGCAAGGCCAAGTTGATCCACTTTCCAGTTTTCTGAAAAAATACCTTGCAAAATATTCATCATCTAAGGAAATATGATAAAAAAAAATTATGGTATAGTCATCTATTCATTATTGAGTATCATTGATGCAATTTTGATTGCTAACATTCACCCATTAGAACACATATGACAAAATAACCATATATCCAAAGTGGTGTTTTTAGTGCCAACAAAGGCTCAATGGTAATAACTAAGTTTTCTTTGAATATATGCCAACTTCGTGAGGTGATGTACTTGTTATCCTTTATCCAATGAAAATTGTTAGATAAGATATCTAACATTATTGTAAGCATGTATATTTGCCAAATATGTTATACATAATTGATTAGACCTTAGTCTATGAAAATTATAAAGATCTCTACAAAGACAATATCACTCAAACAAACATCATGAGAAAACAAATTATGTTTGAAACTAAAGTTTACTACCAAAATAAAGAATTTCATAGAGAAATCTAAATGGGGTATATATTTCGGCATACATGTTTGAAATGAAGTAATGACCATGGCTTATACTTTACATGTTGTTTATGAATTACCTTGCCTAGATAAGAGTTTTCCATTAACGAACCCAAACCTTAACTAAAAATAAAGATACTTGTCAATGGGGTTTTTTCTAGGTGGCTAACATGGAGTGTCATATTCATCCCACCCAGGTTCAATTCTTGCTTATGACATGCTTTCCTAGTGGGCTGATTTTCCTATGCAATGATCCATATCATGTGGATTGAGCTAGGTTAAGTCCTTAGAAGAATTTGGTCGATTAGATTCCCCCCAATTATTATTGCTTAACCATGATTTTCCTTCACAAGCCTATATTATCCATGATATTTTCATCGATGTCTTATTAAAATAATTACATTAAAGAGTGTAAATGAAGTTTTATGTGCAACATCATTAAAGAGGACATAATTATGGAGAAAATAGGAGAAGAATAGCAAGAACACAAGACATGATAACGAAGTTCATCCCAAGAATGGACTATGTCTTGGGGACCGCTTCGAAGTGGAGAGGATTTATATTATCTCAACAATTAAATTGGCATAAATACATCATTATACCTCAAGTCTGAAAAATGGCCTTCTGATCTGTTTCCCAGATGCAAAAAAAGACATCGCCGATGGATTTGTGGTGAGAAAACATGCATAAATGACTATCTAATCATGAAATTATGACACTGCCAATCCCAAGCCCCTCCTGGGCTCCTTTCCATGTAAAGCGTGTTGACAGTCTGTAATTATTACTCAAACCTGCATTGAAAATCATGCCCAAACTGTACTTGGGAGTGGACCCCGAACTCTGGCAAAAGGTCAAGTTTTAATAAATTTTGTGGGAAGATAATATAGAGAGGGTCATTGGCCCAATGATTAACGGAGTTTAATTAGATTTTATGGTTGGCGGAGGTCTGGGGGTCAAACCCCATAGATTCCCCCCTCCCATTTTAATATTTAGTTACAACACTATATAAATATAGTGTGAAACTAATATATTTAAATAACCCTTCCTCCAACTATTCCAACTCCCGCGGAGTTAAATGAAACCTCCGCCAAAGTTAGCATTTCCCATCACTTGTTTGGATGGGACCTTTGCAGGGAGATCCCTCCATAACTACTAACCGTCGAATTATGTGGTGTGGTCGGATATGGGGGGTTGATGGGATATGGTTGTTAGAGGTTGGTCGTTGGTCAGTCTAGGGCTGACCCTATTTTTAATTTTGATTTTTTGGTATCGAGCCCTCCTTGGGCATTTTTGGGGTGCCACGTGGCACCCACTGATTGGGCCATGTGGAACCCTCTGATTTTTTTGCACCTGCCTAGTCATCATGCTGACATAAGTGCCATGTGTCCTGCTACAATGACGCAGTATGGTCTAACCTATCACCTCGCAGGGTCTCTTCGCCGGACCTCCTACTCACAGGATCGTTCAATTCCTCCTTGACACTGAGCCGAAGCGGCTCTTTAGATCCCTCGGAAATCACTGTGCAAATACCCGATCCACAAGTCCTTCTCTACCCGCACGACCTTATGCACTTAACCGTGGTATCTTCCCCTGATCTTACTATCGGGGTTTCGGGGTTCCTGCTATCGAGAGTCACTGTCCTCTCCAATCCCCAATTACCGATGAGCTCCTTCCTTGGCCTTAACCCCTCTGGCTATACCCTTTGTTCCATACGACCATTCTCCATGAGATCGTAGCCTTACCTTCCTGTCGGGGTTTCAAATATTAAAAACCCGATGCGTCCTTTGTGCACTAGCCCTTCCCAGCTATATCACGGTCCACGTGACCGCATACCATATGACCACAGTCAACCTCCCATCGGGGTTTTCCCTATCACAATATCAAAGGGTGTGGACTCCTTGTCCCCGGGGTTCCCGATTTCCCGATTTTGCGATGCACTTCAGCCCTCCTGGCTAAGCCCTGGCCAACATGACCGTCACTCCATGATCACTACCTTACCCCGTCGGGGCTACGGGGTTTCCAATGTCAAAGTGCATACGCTTACGGGATTCGTGATATGTCGATCCCCAACTTCCTCCGGATCGTTGACAGCTGGCCTCCACTATGCCTCTGTCCTCCTTCTCTGCTGTCCTGACAGCTGGCCCCCACTGAACGGGGTTTCGCGGATCGTGATTTCAAAATACACAAATCACTTGTCACCGGGATCCTTGATATCCCGATGAACTCCAAATGTCGATGGACGCTTCCCTGTCGGGACTTCCTCCGATGGCGCTAGATGGTTGCCACGCATCCTCCCAGATGGACGGTTCCCGATTATGTCGGGATTTCGGGACTTCCGATGTCCTATTTCCCTCGACCCTGGGAACTCCAATTTCCTGATTTGCGACTTTCGTCAGATCCCTGACACCTATCCCGTGTGGATGGACGGATCAGATTGTGTCTCTCTTTTGAGGCTTGGAAGGTCCCAATTCTTACGACCTCGAGAACTCCGATTCTCCTATGGTCGATGTTCTGATATCCCAATGCCTATCAGACTTCTTTCCTCCTGTTCACGGATTTAACTCCCGTGCAACTTCTGCAGATCCGACGGCTGTCGGGTTTTCTGCTCAGATATGACAACCCAGACCTGTTCTTCTGTGTGCTCCTCCTCCAGAGGCTAAACTATGCGCAACTCCTCTCAATCCAACAACTTACGGGATTTCTATACGAGATCCGACAGCTGTCAGTCTCCTCCTTCTGTAGGCTTCTCTTGAGCTCCTCCTGGACGTAAATTCCTCAACGGTCCAGATATTCTCCTGTCGATCTGATGGCGGCTGCTGCTCCTCCTGAGCTTCTGCGTGCTTTCTTCCTTCCCTTGGAAGAATTTTCAAAGATTCAAAAGGCCTCGGCCTGTGCTTCTTTCCTCTGCGAGCTCTACAACCTTGAGCCTCGCCGTGCGTATACAATGCTGACCCTCCTGAGTTTGTCTTTGAATCCTCAAAGGATTCTCCTAAATCTTGCACTCCTTACAGAGTCTTCCTATGCACACAGCGTGCTATCTCTTCTGATCTTTCGTAACCACTCAAACCCCTTGGGGGATTTTGTCCTCCTTCTCCCACAAATGGAGAAGTTGACACCTTCTTGGCTGTCCCGCTGCTCAAGCGACCTTCTGTTGAGTCCTTCTGGGTGTTCAGTAACCCTGTGAGAATCCCTCAGTGGATTCTTCCTAAAGTAGCAGAACTCAAAGAGTTCCCTTCTCTTTCTGTGCCTACGCACCTGCTCAATGCCCACCTGGCAGAGCCTTCCAGAATCCCCAGCGATTCTGCTCCCTCTGAACTCACAACAGAGTTCCTTCTCTATGCACTCCTTGCACTTGTGCTCAATGCCCACCTGGAAGAGCCCCTAGAATCCTTAGTGATTATGTTCCTCCTTCAAACTCTCAGCAGAGTTCCTTCCTTCAACGCAACCTGTGCATATGCTCAATGCCCACTTGGCAGAGCTCTACAAAATTCACAGCAGAATTCTGTCTGCAACTGTGTTTCTGCTACACAGCCTTGCCTCCAAGGTATTCAACAACCTTGAGGTCTTCCTCTTCCTGAGTTGTTGACTTCAGTCCCTGTGCCTCAGCATGTCTTTGTCTGACTCCGCAGAGTTCAGAAATGCATCCTCTGTGCACTGGTATTCAGAGTCCGCAACACTCTATCACGTTGTAAGGTAGCTAGAGAGGTAGTGGAGGGGCCCAGAGGGCCCATAGTGATAATAGTGGAGGTCATTCAATGTAAGGTGGACTAGGTCCACTATATTATTAAATAAGGCCCACTATGGTAGTTAGAT
>JASDQU010010645.1:71658-85431 GCA_032191745.1 Picea mariana | reverse complement strand
AAACTGTGGTGAAAAAGGCTTGAATCCAAATGTTGTTTCTTATACCTCTTCGCCATTTTATACAGGCTTCTCCACAGGTAATAGGGCATATTTAATTGAAACCCGATGAAATTCATCAGCAAACATATGTGATATAGAAAAACAAAACCAAAACGGCCTTCACACATCACGAATTGTTTTAAGACTGCTAGAAAACCATGCCACTGGGTTTTCAATAGGGACACGAGCATACCTTTATCACAGCAATTGATTTTTCGAGATGTGAAAAAAAGGCTCCACAGAACCTCCTCGACCTTGGTGTTTTTGAACCACTTATGCCCGCTCAAAGGAAGACATGTTGCTTGACCTAAAAATTCCTCTGTGACCTCGACTTGAATGTCTCCTACCTTGGCTCGAAATCCGTCAAAAGAAAGGGTGAATTCCTGAGTGGTTCGCAAGTTAAAACCCTGGAATTTCTCAAGAAAAACAAGCCAATCTTGACCCTCGAGATCCTCCCTTGCATCATCACACATGAGCAAGGTCTGAGAGCCATTGGGTTCGATCCTGACGACCTGGGCCATGGAGATACAAAAGGCAGACAATAAAACACAGTGAATAGGGAGGGTTTCTAGGAGAAGACCAGAGCGACATTTCAGACCGAAAAACTCATCAATACCCTAGCGTATGAACATAGGTTCTTCAATACCAAATGAAAGGCGTTTCGTGAAATGAATGCTAGGAGTACATGCRAAACCTGAGACTTAGCTCGAGGTGATGGGCTTATCGTTGTCGGACTGCCACCTCCCACAGGGTACAGGCCATGACCAGGTGCATTAAATTTTATCATTGCATAACAAGGTGGGTTTGGTTTCTAAAGTTTAGGAGAGGGAAAAAAATTATAAACCAAAACGTAATGACAAGGATAGGCATGACCAAGAGTCACAAAAATATATATCATGGTTTAAATCAAATAGATCATTGGTGGTTCAAAAATCAACCGAAAGCATGCTTCACATTTAAGAAGTCAATAAAGAAGATGAACTTCATAGCAGGAAAGAATCTTTATTAACAAAAACTGTAGATCCATCCACCTTTCATAAGCTTTAGATAAAGAGATAAAAGCTTCGTTCATGCTTTCAGTCATGAACGAAGCATGAAAACGAAAATACTAGGAATAACCAAAAGATCACAATTATAGTTTCAAAAATTGCTTATGAAGAACAATAATCATATGACCCCCAGGTAGGCAGCTAAATGCTTAAAAAAGTTGAAAATATGTGGGGCTGCCAACAGACAGCTAGTGAAATTATTCATAGCATTAAAAAGAAGAAGATGAAAGCTCTTGTTCTGAAGCTTGATTTACGAAAAGCTTATGAATGTATTGATTGGGTTCAACTTCGTTTGATTCTTCTTAAAGTGGGATTGGAATTTTAGATGACAAACTGGATTATGGCATGTGTAATGTATTCATCCTTCATTGTTTTAGTAAATGGAGAGCCTACGAGCTTCTTCAGAAGTGAGAGGGGGGTTCGTCAAGGCTTCCCTTTGTCTCATCTTCTCTTCATTCTTATGATGGAGGGGCTCAGTCTATTATTGAAGAAATCATCGGCGGAAGGCTCGATCTCAGGTATAAAAGTTTCAAGATGGATTAAAATCTTGCATTTTCTTTTTGTGGATGACGTCCTCATCATGTCATCGACAAGGTTAGAAGAGTGGAAGGAGATTAAAGCTGAAATTGAGTTATTCTGCAGTGTTGTTGGCCTTACAGTGAACCAGTCTAAGTCTATTGTTCTTTCAAAAGGTCTCAACGATTTGGAGCTAGTTCCTTTCAAAGCTCTTCTAAAATTTTCTTTTAGTGCCCTTTCTGATGGATTTAAGTACATGGGGTACTTTTTAAAGACCGACCCACACCATGTAGCTGATTGGGATTGGCTCGTATCCATCTTTTCTCAGAAATTTACAAGATGGTATAAAAGGTGGCTCTCATTAGGGGGTAGATACATTTTGATAAAATTTGTTTTGCAAGCACAACCGGTCTTTTGGATGTCAATGGAGTTTGTGCCACGATCGATCATCAACAAGATTCACAAAGTAATTTTTCACTATTTATGGAATGGGCGCAATGACTCTTGTCAGTTTCATCTTTGCAGATGGGAGTTTCTCTCCAGGCCTAAAAGAAATTGGGGATGGGGGTTCCTTAATCTCTATCATTTCAATTTGGCCCTGAATGTGGTTACTTTATAGAGGTTATTAACTCAACAAAGTATCTAGAATCAGGTAATCTTCGACAAGTATCTTCATAATACTACTCTTTTTAATTGGCTTAGACAACCTGCTCACAATCTCCTTGCAGTCTCGAGGATGTGGGAAAGTTTAGTTCGTTCACTTCACGTTATAAATCATTGGATTAGATGGAATCCATGGCCATAGCATCATATCTCTGTTGGTAGAGATAAGATACTTGGTGTTGGGGATACGTCCCTTCTCAGTTCGGAGCTGGTGTAGGTTTTCAACTCAAAACATATCCTTTCTTTAGCACAAGAATCCAGTTATCGGGATCCTGGAACCCTTGTTGAAGTGTGGAAAAACAACAGTGATTTGGGTATGTCTGGATCACTCATGGGGGAGTGGACTTCATACACAGTGGAAATAAAAAAGGCAGGCACCACCCTTTTGGGGGATTGTATCGATTCTCTCTTATGGGTTCGGGGGGATCTATCAGGAGTCATTTCAGTAAAAAATTGTTATAATTCCATTCTATCTACCCAGAACATTCTGACTCGACATGGATGGAAAGAAAATCTGTGGAAATGCAATGTACAACTGAAAATCATTCTATTTTTCTGGCTAGCAGTGGAGAATAAGCTACTTACCTGGGATAATCTCCAAGCAAAAGGGTGGATTGGTCTAGAACTTTTCCTTTTGTGCAAGCAGGACGATGAAGACATACCTCATCTTTTTATTCATTGTTTCTTTACAAAGGAGGCTTGGTCTTATTGTGCGCAACTGCTAAATTTGAGATTGTTGTGGACGAGATCCTCTCTTAGTGAATGTATGGGTGACTGGAGCAGGAAAAAGGAACTGTCAAAAAAGATGTCATTGCTGATTTGTTGGAATGTATGGCTGGAGCGTAATAGACTGATTTTTGAAGGAAAGACTCCATCTTCAAGAGAAACAATTACAGGGCTATCAAATCCATCAGGAATAATTCGATTGTCACAAAACAACAGATCTTAAGAGTGAATACGATAAACAAGATTGTTGGTTTTGCAGTGGCTTTCTTTGATGGAGCTTCGGTGGCAGGGGGTTCCAGTTGTGGAGCAAGTGGTGTTGTAAAAGCTAGAGATGTGACAGAATATAGATGGTATTTCAACAGTGGGGAGGGAACAAACACCAAAGCAGAACTATTGGGCGCGTGGGATTCTCTTTTTATTGCAAAGCATTTGGATATTCAGGATATTCAATTACAAGGCGATTCAAAAGAAATAATTGATTGTCTTAAAAAAAAAGGAAACCTTTGGGCAATAAGCATAGAAGGATGGAAAAGGAAAACTAGTGAACTAGTTTATACTTTCAGGGATATTAACTTTCAGCATATCTATAGAGAGAACAATCTAGTGGCAGATAGGCTATCAAAGCAAGTTATGTTGGCATTGAGTGGAAGTCTCTTTTATTATCTCTGGGATGGAGAGTCAGTTGGAAATGTCCAACATTTTGACATTTTTTAATATCGGGGTCTCTCTTAGAATTTTGGTTCTGGGTTCAAAGTGAATAGTTGGTCTTGTTAGATTGAGGAGTATTTAAGTGTCATAGAGTTTTGTTGGTTTGTTTTTGGAAGGACCAAATCTATTTATTTTGAAGAATTTTGGGAGTGGGTCGGTTATTGTATTGGATAGATTCAAGATCGGTGATGTCTGAAAAATTATATATTAATATAATCAGTGTGAATTTTCTGCAAAAAAAAAAAAAAGGAACTTAATTCTAAAAGTTATCCCACTTCTCTTTATAAAAGTGAGTCACTTCATAAAGTAACTTACACTATCACGTGGTCCTTTGGTTACTGTTTATGCCTTTTTTTTAAATGACATAACGCACACATCCAAAGTCTGTTTTCAGTGTCGTTTTTTAAAAACCGCATAACTTTTCGAGATATTTCCATCCAGATCATCAGTTTCAGTTTTTAAATCCATATTATTTGCATATTTAATATGGTTTCTACAATTAATCTCTTTCTTACCGGCACGAACTATTTCCAATGGAAATCTCATATGGAAGATTTATTAAGAAGTAAAGACTTGTACCAGATTACCTTGGAAAAGGAAAAAACACCCATTGATGATGATAAGAAAGCCAAATGGGATAGTAGGAGCAATGAAGAAGAATGTCCATCTCTCCTGATTAAAGGTTCCACCTTAAAGAAATTGATGACCCCGAAGAAGCTTGGGAAAACATTGAATTGGTGTTTGGTAAACACAATATTATTCGAGCACAATAGTTAGAAAATCAAGTACTGACCTTAAGTCCAAGTGATATTTCTTGCCTTGGATACTCTCTATCTAAGTTTAAAACACTCGGAATTTTATGTGAAGAATGTGAGATAAAAATGGAGGAAGAGCGTTGCATCTATCTTATTCTTTCTAAGCTAGGTAGTGCATATTTTGTGTCTGTATCTACTTTTTATTCCATGAGAGAGGCTCTAGGGAAAGCTTA
Source organism: Picea mariana (assembly GCA_032191745.1). NCBI lineage: Eukaryota > Viridiplantae > Streptophyta > Pinopsida > Pinales > Pinaceae > Picea > Picea mariana. The sequence continues at coordinate 80,742 of JASDQU010010645.1, read as the reverse complement.
TAAAAAACCCACTCTTGAGTCCTTTTCTGTTACTTTGACTAGAGAGGAAGATAAGCTTGTACAACTTGGAGTGATCAACACTGCAGGTACCTCCAACAAAGCCTTAGTTTCCCAACAGAAAGATAAACCCAAGTATCCCAAGAAGCAACATCCTCGCCTACAACAATAAGAAATATAAGGGTCCCAAACCCGCTCAGAAAACTTCAACTCCTAATGGTGACAAAGGAGAAAAATATAAAAATAAGAAGACTGGCATACATTGCAACTTTTGTGATAAATATGGTCACGATGAGTCCAAATGTTTCAAGAAGATGGCAACTTTAGAAGCAGTGATGAAGAAGCGCAACATCAGTATTGATTCTACTACTTCTTGTTCTTCTCATGGACATGCACTTTCCACTTTTGGTTTCTCCTTCAATACAAATTCTACTTCTTCTTCTGATGAGTGGCTTATTGATTCTGGAGCATCTTATCATATGGCTAAGGATAAAGACATATTTTCTACTCTAAATGAATGTAACACTAAGAAAATATTTGTTGGTGATGATAGATCTCTTAGTGTTGTAGGATATGGAATAGTTCAAGTAGATAATGGTCATTTCAATGACGTATTATGTGTTCCAAGTCTTTCTTGTAACCTTCTATCAGTATATCAAATCACTCATTCAGGTGAAGGTAAAACCATAGAGTTTTCACCTCACCAAGTTGTAATCAAGGATCTAAAATATCCTAAGCATATTCTTGCAACTGGAATTGTTGATGATATTACCAGGTTGTACAAGTTTGAAAACTTTGGGTCATCATCTTTTTCATCAGTTTTTGTTGCTCATGATGACTTGAGCAAACTTTGGCATGAGCGGTTTGGTCATCTAAACTATCGCTCATTGCAACAACTATGTAATCAACAGATGGTGACTAGTCTTCCTCATGTTTCATGCAGAGATGGTGTTTGTGTCGGTTGTGTTCTTGGGAAATAGCATCGAGACAGTTTTGACAAACGTGCCTCTTGGCATGCCTCGGGCCCTTTGCAGCTTGTTCACAGTGATTTGTGTGGTCCACTTTCTTCTCCTTCTTTTTCTGGGTGCAAGTATTTCTTAACTTTCATTGATGATTTTTCCATAAGTACTTGGGTTTACTTCTTAAAACTTAAGAGCGAAGTTTTTGACAAGTTTTTGGCCTACAAGGCCCTTGTAGAAAAGAAATCTGGACATCAAATTCAAAATTTAAGAACAGATAATGGAGGCGAATATGTGAACAATAATTTTACAAGATACTTCACTACACATGGCATCCAAAGGCAACACATTGTTCCATATACACCACAACAAAATGGTGTTGCTGAGAGAAAGAACTGCACATTAAAAGAAATGGCTAATTGTATGATCCAATCTAAGGGATTAAGTCTAAAGTATTGGGCGGAAGCAATCAACTGTGAAAATTACATAGTCAATCGCACTCCCACAAAGGCTCTTAAAAATATAACACCATAAGAAGCTTAGACTAAAATTAAACCAGATATAAGTCACTTCTGTGTATTTGGAAGTATAGCATGGGCTCACATTCCTGATGAGAAAGGAAAGCATTGCAGCCTAAAAGTGAAAAGTGTATATTTGTTGGTTATTCTAAAGATGTCAAAGGTTATATACTTCTTCAACCACATTGTAATGAAATTATTATTAGAAGAGATGTTGAATTTGATGAAAATCTCTTGGCCTGCGAGCCAAATTCGACGATTGTGCCTTCTTCAACCTATGAGCCATCTTCGATGTTTATGCCTTCTTTTGTTCCTATTCAGGTTTCTTATTCAAATGATGACAGTGAGGATGAAAATCCACCTCCTCCTTCTCACCTTCCTCCAAATGATTCCTTTGAACCTCAACCAACACAAGTTCCACCACTTCCTATATGGGCCCGTTCAACACGAGAAGCAGCTGGTGGTATTGTCGGTGATCCTTCAGATCAGCATCGAACACGTTCACAGTTACAACCAGCCTCTTCTCTTTTGGCTCAAGTTTCAGAGACTCATGATCCAGAGACATTTGCGGAAGCTTCAGGTCATCTAGATTGGGATACAACAATGAATGAAGATTATCGTTCTTTAATGGAAAACGATACTTGGGATCTTGTACCTCTTCCAAAAGGAAGAAAACTTGCCAAATGTAAATGGGTATACAGAAATAAGTATGCATCAGATGGAAGTGTTGAAAGACACAAGGCTCGGTTAGTTGCCAAAGGATTTTCCCAAGTTGAAGGAATTGACTATAATGAAACCTTTTCCCTAGTAGCCAAAAATGAATTCCATCTGTTGTTCTTGCCCTTGTCACCTCACATAAATGGGAGGTCCATCAGATGTATGTTAAATCTGCCTTCTTGCATGGAGATTTGTAAGAATAAATCTCCATGGAACAACCTCCTGGCTATGTCCAAAATGTTTCCAGCCTTGTTTGTTGCCTTAAGAAATATCTTTATGGTCTTAAGCAAGCTCCCCAAGCTTGGTATGCACAACTTTCTTACTGACACTGGATTCTCTATATGCCATTTTGATCTTAATGTCTATACCAAGAAAGTAGGAAGCCATCTCATAATACTTGTCCTTTATGTTGATGACCTTATCCTTATTGGTAGTGACTCAAAACTTTTAAACCATGTGAAAACCAACCTTAAGAAGAAATTTGAAATGACAGACTTAGGCTTTTTTCACTATTTCTTTGGCCTCCAAGTTTTGAAAACCAATGAAGGAATTTTTCTTTCCTAGTCTAATTATGCTTGTGACCTTCTTCATCGCTTTCACATGGATGATTGTAAACCAACCCCTTCTCCCTTCCAGTCTGGAGTCAAGCTTACTGCCACCTGTACTTCTCCTGAAGTTGNTTTTGATCTTAATGTCTATACCAAGAAAGTAGGAAGCCATCTCATAATACTTGCCCTTTATGTTGATGACCTTATCCTTATTGGTAGTGACTCAAAACTTTTAAACCATGTGAAAACCAACCTTAAGAAGAAATTTGAAATGACAGACTTAGGCTTTTTTCACTATTTCTTTGGCCTCCAAGTTTTGCAAACCAATGAAGGAATTTTTCTTTCCTAGTCTAATTATGCTTGTGACCTTCTTCATCGCTTTCACATGGATGATTGTAAACCAACCCCTTCTCCCTTCCAGTCTGGAGTCAAGCTTACTGCCACCTGTACTTCTCCTGAAGTTGATGCCACCCTGTACCGTCAGTTAGTTGGTAGCCTCTTATACTTGACTCATACCCGTCCTCATATTTCCTTTGTTGTTGGTCTTGTTTCCTGATATATGCAAACACCACATGAAAGACATTGGAAAGCAGCTAAAAGAATACTTCGATATGTTCATGGTACAATTCAGTTCGGGATACATTACAGTTAAGGGGGGGACTCCTTTATTGGTTGGTTTCACTGATTCAGATTGGGCCGGTGACCCTGATGATCGAAATTCTACTGCAGGTTATGTTTTCATCCTTGGTTCATGACCTGTCACTTGGGCCTATAAGAAACAATATGCTATTCCACTTTCTTCAACATAAGCATAGTACCAAGCAGCGGTAAATGCAAGTCAGGAAGCCTTGTGGCTTCGACATATCCTTTCAGAGTTTGGATTCCAGCAGCAACATCTGACCAACCTTTGGTGCGATAATCAGAGTGCCATCAAGCTAGCCAAATACCCAGTTCAACATCAGTGCAAAAAGCACATCGAGCTACACATGCACTTCATCAGAAAGCTCATTCATGATCAAGTTATTGAAGTGTTATTTTTCCCTACAGAAGATCAAGTTGTAGACATTTTCACAAAGTCTCTTACAAAAGCGAAGTTTTCCAGACTTCGATCTATGTTAGGAGTTCAAGAAGTTGCCATTAAGGGGGGATAGGCTCTATTGTCTCCTTCCTTCTCCTATTGTGTCACTATTGTAAATCATTCAATCCTATCCCAAGTTGTTCTTAAGGGGGAATGTTAGGATATTTAGACATTTAGGAGTTAGTTAAGATCTACCTAGTCTAATGTGTCGTTAGGTAAAAGTGTGTTTCTTAGTGTGTTTCTTTAGTATGCATTAGTATGCATTTGTAGTTAGGAAATCCGATGGTCACGATATGTTCCCGACATAGAGTGATCCAACGGTCATGATATGTTCCCGACATAGAGTGATCTGACGGTCACGATATGTTCCGACATAGAGTGATCCGACGGTTCATATTCTCCTAGATCTTAATGACCATTGATCTGTGGCTTAAAACCTGATTGGTCCATGATCTCTATTTAAAGATCATGGAGGGTCGTTTGTCGATGATCTATTGTGATAAACTCTCTTGTAAAATATCTCTGTAATATTTTTCTTTTGCAATAATAAACTGCTCCAAGTGGCTGCATTGAATGGGGTTGTGGATATTTCCCCGTAGGGGTTTTACCATGTGAAAACATCGATGTGTTGATATTTGATATGGTTATGTGAGTGGTTATTGAAGGTGTTCATCCTCTGTTGGAATACCTATGTTGTCGAACAAAATGCCAAATCAACGTGCCACGTGGTTGATCCGGATTATTTTCGGCACGAAATGAGAGTGGAGATATAACACATAAATATTCAAAGATATTGCAAGAGAGACAACAATATAATAGAGATATATCGGAAATATAACAAGAGTCACAGATATACAGTAATACAGGATTTCTATTAATGAAATAAATGTACAGAGACTTTAAAAATATAGAGTGAAAGACTCGATAGAATGGTAGCAGCTTATCTCTGAGAAGAGATGTGACAGCTACTCGCATTCGCAAGAAGATGATTACAATGAGCCTCTGAAGGCCTTTTTACAATAAACAGGAATGCCAAAAACCCTAGACATCCAAAAACCTAACCCTAGGAGATGAAGCGCCAAAAGTCATGTGGGCCCCATTTGGGTAAGTTAGTCCATCAACTTCTCGGGGTCGTAACTTTTGTATACGATCTTTGTTTTAGGCGCATGATAACCTTTGGAAAGGTATCGTCGAGGAGATTCATTTTGGAGGCAATATCAAGGGAACTTCCATATTGCTCCCCGTTTTCCCAAAAACATCATTTAGGGCCTCAAAATGGCCCCGGAAGTTAAAAACTCCTAAAAATAGTAAATTACCAAAATTGCCAGAACACTGTTTTGAGCCAGTTGGAAAATGGGCGGCCACCGATATCCACCTGGATCAGTGGTAGCCTGTCATGTTGCCACGTGTCATGTTGACATCACCTTGTACAGATGATGATGACGTCATTTGTATGGATGATGATGACGTCAGATGTACATATTATGACATAAGCATTGACTTTTGACTCGGTTGACCGTAACTTTAACTGTGCATATCTTCTTCGTTCTGACTCTGTTTGAGGTGGCGTTTGCGCCATTGGAAATCTTGTGAAAATATCTTTGAATTGGCATTGTTTTTGTAGATATTCGAGGACTTAGAATTTTGGTCTTTTCAGATCCTCCTCGATCACTATAGGTACAATTACTACCATTGACAATAAGATCCTCAAATTTAAATAAAGAAAAGAAACCTAAACACTAATCAAATCCATAATTGGAGAAGAAAATCCAACTAGGGATACCAATGCATAATTGTATATTCTACTCATGAAGATGGAGATACTAATAAATACCAATCCATAATTTTGTTTTGTCCCATGAATATGGAGATACCTAAATAGATAAAACAAGAGTCAAAATTTCCACAAAATAGTGCCATCTCATGGATGAATGTAACCAATGCAAGCTAAGCAACTACAACCACCTCCAACATGGATCCCATGATTATCAATTGCATACAGTTTATGGTTGAAACACATTATGAACCATTAAAAGGCTTCATGGATGGTGGGATATCAATGTTTTATTTATGGGGGACTCACAATGATCTAGATTGTTGTCAAAATTGTAAAAAAAAAAAGCACCAAATCCATAATGTGAACGTTGAAAAAATTTCTTACAAAACTCAGAACATGCCATTTGAAACCCATCATAGGTGGAAAGTCATCACAAATTAGCTTCAAAAGGTCACTTTATTAGCTTCTATAATGTAATAGTGGATAAAATTTGGTGATTAAATCATGGTTACAAATGTTGCATTTTTCCTTTGGATTAAAATATGTTTAGGATTTATGGTTCAACAAGTAGCAATGCAAGTGTCTATGAAGTTTTTTTTAAATAAAATAAAATCTAATAAAATTGTATTAAAGATCTATTGAATGATTTACATTTAAATTTATAATGAGTATTCATTGTAATAGTTGAATCAATCTTAAGCCTAAGGAACAACATGCTTATAAGAACTAAAATGTTCTCATTGATTCATAAACTACTACACTATAGGTGTAATTTTGCTCCAAGGATTTTCTTCTTGTGTCACTATACTCATCATTATTGGACAATAATCACAACATTGACACATTTTCATAATGTAGGGAAATATTCACTTTAGTACACACACATATATATTCTTACAACGTCTTTAGTACACACACATATATTCTTACAACGTCTTGAGTTTATGTAGATTTCAAGGTGCTCTTGAATTTCAAAATCTTAGGAACATTATTTCAATCCACTTATGATACTACAATATCATGCTAGTGTAGATTAGGTGTTTTTTTAGGGGTCGTGATTTGTTCTCTCAATAATGACATTCCTTTGAATTTCATCCAATAAATCTTGAAATTAACTAAGGTTTAATTTCACTTCCACCTCCTTTTCTAGTCTTTGAGTTTCACCAATGCAATCTTAAGAAGATGGCAAGTTCAATTACATTAAAAGGTATCGAACATTTTTTATATCATATATAAACTATATATATAGTTTATATATCATATAGTTTATATATCATTTTTTGAGACTTCTTTGCCATCCACTTTGAAATAAAATATGCTCACTCCACACACAAAATGCAAATTATTTCTTTTTTATTAATTTTCCAAAGGGAAATTAACAACTACAAGTCATGGTCTCCACTAATTTGTGGGTTCAACTACTATTGCCACCTCTATAGCCCTCACAAGCCTTAGTTAGAATCAACACTAGGTGGTGGATAAATGAAACTTCATGATAGTTGGACCAAGGTCTCCAATTGGCAAGCACTTACCAAGACCATTTGATGAATTGCTCTACTCTCATGGATTACAAATTATTCAAATATTGCTAGTTATAGCATCTACGTAGAAAATGAACACTTTGGATTACCTTACAATTTTGTTGGCTTTAGAATTTTGGTTTTTGGTCTTTACATTTATAGTTATGGACCTCATAGAATTTTTCCCAACAAAAGATCAATTATGAGGAAAAAACTCACCAAATTTTGATGTAGGCCTCCCAAGCCATGGTGAGATCATGGGTTCCTAATAACATGGAGTTATAATTAAACCCCACATGTAATAAGGTAAACAAAAAATCTATAGCAAGTTTGGAGAATTTAATTCTTTAGGCTTAGGATTTATGACATCATCTCAAACATCATTTGTAGGATATAAAATGGAAATAGATAACATGTATTGAACGTCATCTAAATTAATGTTCCTTGTAAAGACATTTCAAAGAAATTATGTGTATGAAGGTGGTTAGTCAGTTTGAAAGTTTAAAAGAACATTGATTACATAAAAATTTTATGACAATAAATTATTTAAGCATATCATTGAGGATTTGAAAGGGACGTGAAATGAAATGTTGAAATAATACTCCATAAACCAAATATTTTATGGCGGGCTTCCATTGAACAAGTAGAATTAAGTGGTCAATAGTAACTTGAAATTAGTGGAGATTATAACAAGGGTTGCATGGCAACACAGTCCCTGCCGAGTGGAAAATATATGTTGAACAATGAGACTTAATATAACTAAATTCATCCCCGAATCAGGTGCCACCTAGCTAGCGTCAGTGGACACTTGGAGTAGAGCGGCCAGGGGAGTTATTAACCTCGGTCGCCAGCCCATAGCCCATAACTACCGCATGGCTCACACCCCGCAGATAGTAATGGTAGTGCGACTGGACAACCAGGGAGGGTTAATGGTCGCTCGTGCAAGACAGACCAAGCGTATGAGGCCTAGGGGGGATGTCAATTCGGCTCTAATGGCTAGGGTGGATGTCAATTTGCGAAGCACCAAACGAGCAATTTCTCTGGTGCATCTATCCCATCTCTCTCCTCTCTTGTTCATGCTCAACTCCTCTGAGTTTTTTTTCATTGCCGTCCTCTATGTTTCTTTCTCGGATGAACTCTCACCTTACCGGCTCCTTCGCTCCATTTCCCTCCGCAAATTTGTTGGCCTCAATGCCCCTTTACTCTCTCTGGCACACTCTCACCATCCCCTTGACCCTCACAAGAGTCTCCTCTGCAACTTCATTGGCGCCTCTATGCTTTTGGCCCCTTTGAGATTTACCAAGCTTCTTCTAACTGCCTCTTTTCCCTCAACCCTAGACCTCCACTTTTCCTCCAACATGCCTAGAGAAAGGGGAAAGACTAAGAGAGGTGTGCGGTCCTCTAGCACCCTCTTCAGACGTAATAGACTCTCCCCCTCCCAATTGGCTCTCATAGACCACTTTTCTAGCCCAAGGCACAGTAACCAGGAGTCGTCAAAGGTGCCTCCATCCTCCCCTCATCGTAGGAACCTGGCTAAGAAGGAAGCGCCACCTTCGTGCACATGCACTCCTCTAGCCACTAGTCTTCTAGGCCCCCCAAAGGACCCATATTATGGTGATGGAAGCTGCACAGTGGAGGAAGAGATTCCCCCATGCTGGCAAGAGACCCCCTTGAATGTTATGGCCACGATGGATGAAGATGATACGACGATTTCAGTGGAGACAGCTGAAGCAACGGAAGAAAGGGGTGTTGAGATTGTTAACACTCCAAGAAACCCTTTGTGGTTGCAGACCAGAGGTGCTTGGTAACTTCAAGTAAAAAATGTTTTTGTGTTTTATGAATATGGGTCAATGGGACAACTCAATACATTTCATAGCATTCAAACATGGATATGATAAACAAATAGACAGTGCTTTTAAGGATTGATTAATCAACAAGTAGCTTAAAGGTGGATGGAGAACAAATTGTAA
>JASDQU010010645.1:56905-71562 GCA_032191745.1 Picea mariana | reverse complement strand
CTTAAGAGAAAAGTTTTTGACAAGTTTTTTTCCTACAAGGCCCTTGTAGAAAAGCAATTTGGACATCAAATTCAAAGTTTAAGGACAGATAATGGAGGCGAATATGTGAACAATAATTTTACAAGTTATTGCACTACACAAGGCATCCAAATGCAACACATTGTTCCATATACAACACAACAAAATGGTGTTTTTGAGAGAAAGAACCACACATTAAAATAAATGGCTAATTGTATGATCCAATCTAAGGGATTAAGTCTAAAGTATTGGGAGAAAGCCATCAATTGTAAAAATTACATATTAAATTGCACTCCCACAAAGGATCTTAAAAATATAACACCAGAAGAAGCTTGGAATAAAATTAAACCAGATATAAGTCACTTCCGTGTATTTGGCAGTATAGCATGGGCTCACATTCCTGATGAGAAAAGGAAAGTATTGCAGCCTAAAAGTGAGAAGTGTATATTTTTTGGTTATTCTAAATATGTCAAAGGTTATAGACTTCTTCAACCACATTGTAATGAAATTATTATTAGAAGAGATGTTAAATTTGATGAAAATCTCTTGGCATGTGAGCCTAATTCGGCGTTTGTGCCTTCTTTGGCCTGTGAGCCTAATTCAACGTTTGTGTCTTCTTTGACCCGGGAGCCATATTCAACGTTTGTTCCTTCTTCTGTTCTAGTTTCTTCTTTAGAGGATGAAAGTGAGGATAAAAATCCACCTCCTCCTACTCACCTTCCTATAGATGAGTCCTTTGAACCTAAACCAACACCAGCTCCAGCTCCACTACTTACTAGATGGGTCCTTTCAACACGAGAAGAAACTGGTGATCTTGTCGGTGATCCTTCATATCGAAATCAAACACATTCACAGTTCCAACGAGCCTCTACTATTTTGGCTCAATTTGCAAAGACTCGTGATCTAGAGACATTTGCAGAAGCTTTAGGTCATCTATATTTTGATACAATAATGAATGAAGAGTATCGTTCTTTAATGGAAAAYGATACTTGGGATMTTGTACCTCTTCCAAAAGGAAGAAAACTTGTCAGATGTAAATGGGTTTATAGAACTAAGTATGCATCAGATGGAAGTGTTGAAAGACACAAGGCTCAGTTAGTTGCCAAAGTATTTTCCCAAGTTTAAAGAATTGACTATAATGAAACCTTTTCCCCTATAAACAAAATGAATTCCAACTACCTTGTTGTTTCCCTTGCTGCCTCACATAAATGGGAGGTCCATCAGATGGATATTAAATCCGCCTTCTTGCATGGAGTTTGGGATACATTACAGTTCAGGGGGGGATCCTTTATTGGTTGGTTTCACTGATTCAGATTGGTTCGATGACCTTGATGATTAGAAGTCTACTACAAGTTATGTTTTCAACCTTGGTTTAGGACTTGTCACTTGGGCCTGTAAGAAACAATAGGCTACTGCACTTTCTTCAGCAGAAGCATAGTACCAAGTAGTGGTAAATGAAATTCAGGAAGCCTTATGGATTCGACAGATTCTTTCATAGTTCCAGCAGCAACATCCGACTAGCCTTTGGTGCAACAATCAGAGTGTGATCAAGCTCACCAAAGACCCAGTTCAAAATCAACGCAACAAACACATTGAGCTACACATGCACTTCATCAGAAATATGGTTCATGATCAAGTTATTGAAGTGCTCTTTTTCCCTATAAAAGATCAAGTTACAGACATTTTCACAATGTCTCTTACAGAAGTGAAGTTTTCCAAAATTTGATCTATCTTAGGAGTTCAAGAAGTTTTCATCAAGGGACAATAGGCTCTAATGCCTCCTTCCTTCTCTTATTGTGTCACTATTATAAATCCTTCAATCCTATCTCTAGTTGTTCTTAAGGGGGGATGTTAGGATATTTAGACACTTAGGAGTTAGTTAAGATATACTTGGTCTAATGTGTCGTTAGGTAAAAGTGTGTTTCTTTAGTATGAATTAGTACGCATTTGTAGTTAGGAAATCCAACAGTCACGATATGTTCCCGACATAGACTGATCCGACGATTCATATTATACTCAATATTAACGGCCATTGATTTGTGGCTTAACACTTGATTGGTCCATGATCTCTATTTAAAGAGCATGAAGGGTCATTTGTCGATGATAGATTGTGATAAAATCTCTTGTAAAATATCTCTGTAATATTTTTCTTTTGCATTAATAAACTGCTCCAATTGGTCGTGCTAGTTGGGGTTGTGAATGTTTCCCCATAGGGTTTTTACCACGTCAAAACATCAGTGTGTTGATCTTTGATATAGTTTTGTGAGTGGTTATTGAAGGTTTTCATCCTTTGTTGGAATACTTGTGTTGTCAAATAGATCCTCCCCCCGTAAGAAGAAATTGTCTCCATTGCATTGAGTTCCCCCATTAGATGAGGAAATTTATGATGAATTTGGCCCTAGGTGATCCACTTGCCTTGGTGCAGGAGTTTCCCTGCGTTGAAAACCCAATAAATTTGGATCCCCGGTTGGAGAGTTCCCTTGACCTATATGTACACGATATGATCAGTGGATTCTTGTTCCATGCAGTCATGGTTGAGCTATGTTGGTTTCAATTGTTCTGTTATCTCTTAGGTGTCCAATAATGGTGGAAAATATGGCCAAAAAAGGTCCACATTAAATATTGGGTTCAAGCCAAGGAAGGGGGGGATGTTGAGCTCAAAAGAATTGTCATCCACGACCTTGGTGATGATGTAAGTTCCATAGAGAAGTGGAAAAATCTTCCAATGGGTCCTCGCAAGCCGTTCTTTCTGCAAGTGAAACCAAACTTTATCTCCCACCTGAAACTTATTTGGCACCCGGTGTTGACCATGGTGTTGCTTTTACTTGGCATTGGAATTATATAAAATATCTTGAACCTATTGGTGGATGTGATGGATCTTCTCAATGAACTGGCTAGATTTGTTGGCTTCAATTTGAGCATGGGATGAGTCTCTCTGGGTGGCCGCAAGGGGTAGTGAAATAGCCATGGGACCCAATGGTTGAAATCCCAACCCCACATGAAAGGGCTTGTAGCTAGTTGAGTTATGTATGGCTCTATTGTAGTTTTTCTAAACATATGAAAGATTCTCATCCCATGTGCAGGGATCCTTGGAATTGTACATGCGTAGGATATGCACGATCATTCGATTAACGAACTTGGTTTGGCCACCCATCTAGGGGTGGAAGGMGGTGGATTTGGTGAGATTAGTGTCCAAYRGTGATCATAGGATTGACTAGAATGTGTCGAGGAACTAACTGTACCGATATGAGATGATGGTTTATGTTATCCAAAAATGTACCCACACTCATTCAAAGAAGAGCATGGTAGTGACCTCGGCTGTGATGCTCTTTCCACAGGTGGCCAAAATCACCATTTTAGAAAAAACGATCAACCACCACAAAAGCACAGTCACTTCCTTGCTTGGTTGACGGAAGGCCCGACATGTAGTCCTTATAGATGGATTCCCAAGGCCTTTAAGAAGTAGGAAGTGGGGTGTACATTCCTTGTTTATTAATGGATAGTTTGGAAATGGTGTAGGCAGTGCAAGACCTGATATACTTGATGACATCCTATTGAAGTTTCAACCAATAGAAATGTTGTTGCAACACTACCACTGTATTTTCTACGCCGAAGTGTCCTTCCACCTGACTGTAGTGGGATTCCCAAATCAACTTCAGTCAATCGCTTGATGGAATGAAAATATGGCCCATATGGCATAGGATCATGTCGTGAAGATGGAAATCAATGAAAAATGTGTTTGCACCCAACATCTGGTAGGTGGCAGCGAAGTCAGGATCTCTCTCATAGATTTGGGGCCATCTATAGGTCTCATGGTCGAAGGAGTTTAGCATCGTGGTGAGTGCTACAACTGGAGTGAGGCTGAGGAAATCAATGACATGGTTGGTGATTCTTGTCTTATACTTGATGTTGATATAGAACTGATGCGAGTATGTGGACAACTTTTGACGATAGTCATTCTGCAATTTTCATTATGTTTGCATGAAATGCAATAGCTTATGATCGGTGTGGATGATTGTCTCCTTCCCAAGAATGTAATGCCTCCACTAGTGATAGGCTTTCATAATGGAGTACATCTATTTATCATAAGTAGGGTACTTACGGATGGCATCTGATAGTGTCTCACTATGATAGGCCACGAGGTGTCCATGTTTAGTGAGAACTATGCCCACAATATAGTTTGAAACATCTATCTTGATCTCAAAGGGATATTGCAGGTCGGGTAATGAGAGCACTAGGGATGAACACAAGCGTTGCTTCAAATAATTGAACACTTGTTGTTGTAATTGGCCCTGCACAAAATTTTCCTAACACCATCCATGGTTACTTGGCCGAGGGCCTATGCAATATGGGAGAATCCTAACACAAACCTATGATAGAAATTGGCAAGGCCTAAAAATCTCTGAAGATTAGTGAGTGTGGTTGGGATTGGCTAGTCATGAATGACCTGGATCTTAGCTAGATCCACATGCAGCCCATGCTCATCAACAATGTAGCCTAGGTACTGGAACCTTTCCATGCTAAAGGATTATTTTTCCAAATTTTCATATAGCTTGTGTTGCCGCAGAGTGTGCAAAACCTGTTGAATATGTTGCAAGTGTTCCACACAATTCTTGCTATAGATGAGGTTGTCATCCAAATAAACCACCAAAAAATAATTGGTGAAAGTCCTCAAGATATCATCCATCATCCTCATGAAATTTTTTGGGGCATTCGTCAAACCAAAGGGCATGACCAACCATTCAAAAAGACCTTCTTTGGACTTGAAACAATTTTTCCCTACATCTGTCTACTCTATTAGGACCTAATGGTAGCCAGACTTCAGATCAATATCACTGAATTATTCCCCCCACCTTGAGTTGATCAAGGAGATTTTTTATTCAGGGAATCGGGTACCAGTTCCTGACTGTGATTTTATTTAGGGCTCGATAATCAATGTAGAGTCATCAGGTCCCATCTTTCTTTTGCACAATCATGATTGGACTTACACATGGGGATGAGTTGGGTCAGATGTGCCCTTTTTGGAGTAGTTCTTGGATCTGATGCTTGATCTCCTCATTTTCTAATAAAGAGTGACTATAGAATGCCCCATTGGGTAGCGATGCATCGGGGGTCAGATCGATTGAATGATTGACCTAATAGTGCAGAGGTACCTTAGTGGGTGAGTAGAAGAAGTATTTGTATTCTTCCATGAACTTATACACTTGCTTCTATAGCATGGAGAGATCGACCACAGAGGCCATGGATGTGGTTGCAATATTCCAATCACTTCGAGAGCGAATCACAAAGAAGAAAAAATTATCGATCTGAGAGATGACCTTCCTGCATTGCTTGGTAGAGATCAAGGAAATGGAAGTAGGTGGGACTACCTCAGGAATCTTGTAAAATTTCCTATCCAAATTAATAATAACACTATGAGTCCTAGACTCATATACAACAAGATGTTTCCATAAATAAGGTTGGCCCAAAATAACATCACAAAATTCAAGGAGAGCAACATCACACAATACCTCATATTTGAAGGGATTGATGTCATAGGATAGGTGGCATTGTTGGATGGCACGAATATCGCTTCCTTGGCATATCCATCTGATGGTGTATGGTTGTGGGTGCGACGTTTTCGACAAGGACAACCACTTGATGACCTCCATTGAGATGAGGCTCTTTTAGCTACCACTATCAACGATGAAGTGAAACGGAGTACCCTTTACCCACATATATGAACGAAATAGGTGCTCTCCTTCCTATAGTGTTTAGGGTTTGGGGAAGTTCCCTTGAATGTTTTTTTTCCTCGGGAAACATGTTTCATTTTTCCTCGTTTTTCGTGTCACCTTGATTTTTGTGTCGATTGTTGGGTGTTTTTTTGGAACATGGTTTTTTTCGATGGTTTTCTATTTTCAGTTAAGGAATTAGGGTTGTTGACTAATCTAGGTCATTGGTTTAGGGTTTTGGATGTATCACTATGAATGAATATAGAATATGTTGGCTTTCCCTGTTTGGGTTTCTGAGGGAAAAATATTTGTGTAATGTGTGTATTTTCCATTGTAAATTTTATGTTCTTTGATTGAAAATATATTTGCAATAAAATATTGTACAAGGTTAAATTATACATTTGGTATCAGAAATTTGTTTTCTTTAGGGGGATTTCTTTTTGGTCAAGGTTTTGGCTCGAGACTGTGATAAGCCTTGTTACAGTGGGAGATATGTAGTATTGATTTTTCAAGTGAAAAGAAATGGCAAGAAGTTCAAAAATGGAGATTGAGAAGTTTAATGGGAAAAATTTTCAGTTGTGGAAGCTCAAGATGGAAGATATTTTGGTGGAAAAAGATCATTGGATCTCGGTGGATCCAGGTACTTCACCTATAGGAATTTCAACAGATGACTGGAAAAAGCTGGATCGAAAGGAGAAGAGCATATTTCGACTATGTCTCTCAGATTCAGTATTACTAAATGTGTTAAAGGAAGCTAAAGCCAAATATTTATGGGATAAGTTGGGGAAGTCGTATCAGTCTAAGTCCCTAGTAAATAAAATTTTCTTGAGAAAGAAGTTATATAACTTGAGGATGAGAGATGGAGACTTGGTGGTAGAGCATTTGAACGCCTTCAATAATCTAGAAAGCTAGTTAGTATTTGTTGAGATTAAAATTTTAGATGAAGTTAAGTGTATCATTTTACTGTGCTATTTACCAAACTCATGGGATAGTCTGGTTGTGGCCATAGTTAGTAATACAGCTTCCTTGAAGTTTGATGAAGTGGTTTCATCCTTGTTTTCAAAGGAAATGAGACATTTTTATAACCCTAATTCGCACCAGACATGCATACCTAGCATCAGGCCATCTCATTTTCCATTTTTGCCAAGCCACTACTGAACAACTCTTCTTAAAAACACCCTTTTTGAAGGCACACACACCCTGCTCCACTATTGCACGTGTGTATACGCTAGCTGATCCATTACAACCTGTGTATACCTACAAAAGCACAAAAAATAGAAAGTTGCAGACAGAATACAAATTTCCCGGTAGGTTTCCTAAAACCGTTTAACCGCCTACATCCGGTCATTCAACCAAATACCTAGCCCTTTTCAGCCTATAAAAGAAGGGGTAGGG
The DNA here is from genome assembly GCA_032191745.1 of Picea mariana. Classification (NCBI taxonomy): domain Eukaryota; kingdom Viridiplantae; phylum Streptophyta; class Pinopsida; order Pinales; family Pinaceae; genus Picea; species Picea mariana. The sequence goes on along the minus strand of JASDQU010010645.1, from coordinate 64,438 downwards.
GTCCCATTTGGAAGAGGAAAATAATTGTAAAGAAACTCTACCCGATTTTCCATTCCCTTTTCCCCAACCTTTCGCAACCATTGTATGAAGAGAAGCATATACAAAAGCAGTTGGACCACAGTTGAAGAGGAGCCCGGGACCAGATTCAAGGAGCAGTGGTCGATATCACTATTGTAAGTTACTCTTGTGAGATTAATAAAAGAAGTACTTTTCCCATCCCTCCAGATGAGGTTTTTAGTGTTTAATATTGATTATATTTTGATATAATCTCTAACCCATTAGTTCATAGATCATATGCATGTTTGGAGTTCTTTGTTTGTCTATTTATGAATGTAGGTTATCTTTGGGAGGAGATTTATATTCAAGGAGCAACCGAACATTAAAGGATCGACATCAAACATGGAAACTAAGGTACAATAACTTGATCTTTTTAACCTTATATTTACATATGAATAATGGGGTTTATGATTGGGATGATGGTAAGAAGTAGGAGACTTTAGGTCATTTCTGCATGCATTACAAAACCCTTAATGCTAGTCCGTAGGGGTATTTTCCACCCACAACAGAATTGGTGACCGTACTGGGGAAATCTCTAGGGTTTTGGGGGATACTTTTTGGGGTTTTAAATTGGTTTTATTACCTTTTTCTGAGTTTCTGCAAGATTCTGAGCTAGTAGAGACTCTGGTCTTCCATACCAGTACTCCCTGCTTTCTTCGCTTGACTATTTTTTCTTTTTCAGGAAGCTACAGAGACATACGTAGCTTGTAAAAGGCCTGCACACGTATACATGCACCCTGACTTCACATGGCCCACGTACAGACGCTGGTTGTTGAAGGATCAGTAGCATGCCTGAGTTCAGAATTTTTTTTTAAGAGAGTAGTCATCCTCTTCCCTATCAGAAGTGATCCTCCTCAGGGGTTTTCTAGATCTAGTTCTGGTCTCTGTTGTTGCAGCCTGTAGCCTAGGTATAACCTTGGATTAGCTTGGTTTTAACAAAGTTTCCTTGCATATTTTTCTGTCAATGTAAGTTTTTGTGTCTTCAAGGGATTCTGGTTCTCAAAACCAGTATTCCCTGTCAGTACTTGATTTCTTGTTTTTCAATTTTTGAGGAGTTGTAGAGGTGCACGTGGCCTATAGTGGGCTTGCACGCATGCACATGATCCCTGACCTTGCACAACCCACGTACATACGCTGGATATTGAACTATAATTAGTGTACTTGTTGAGAAAATTCTTTTTTTTAGAAGAGGCAGTCATCCTCTTCCCTATCAGGGGTCACACCTCTTAGGGATTTTCTTGATCTAGTCTCGGTCTCTGTCATAGCATTTTGTAGCTTAGGTTTGATTACATCATAGCTTTATTTTTCATTAAAAAAATTTCCTCTGCTTTTTCTGTAATAGGGTTTTTAGACAAGTTTGAGAGTCTGCTTCAATCAGCTTGTGTGTTATTGTCAGTAACTCTTTGCAATCTGGGCTTAGGCCAAAATTCATTTCTTAGTCTTTACTTGTCATCATTTTTCCTTTTTTTATTTTCAAGCATTAAACAATAAAAAAAATTTCCTTTATTTCTTGGTTTGGATTAAGTAGTTGGTTGTTTGATTTAATCATCAGGAAAACGATTTCTTTCGTAAGTTCTTGATTGATTGACTTAGGACAATAAGTAGCTCGTAGTAGAGTGAAAGATTGTTTTGAGTTTTCTGTTGAAAGATCTTAGAAAAAAAAAGTTTCAAAAGTTGGTTAAAGAGTTTGAATGTGCAAATTTGAATTTGTGAAGAAGTAATTTGTTTTCGGTTTCTTTATATGCTCTTCTCTTTCATCTCTAAAAAACAACACTGGTTTCACTTTCGTTCCATTTTATTTAAGACAACCACTAAAATTAATGATTAATTATAATCAACTAGACTTTATGTTTGTAGGGTCCATCACAGAGTCTAGGCTAGAGCTTTTATTTAGGATTGGGAAGGAAACTCTTCAAGACTACAAAAACAAACATAAGAGTCTGTGCTAGGGAGTGTTAAAAGTCCAGTATCGTGAAAGTTATCTGAGACCCCCCTCTAACACAGGGGATAAAAACGAGGTCGTGTGCGGAAAGGTAGCGGAGATAACCCCTCCAAATCCAGACCAAGCGTAGTGGGGAACGCATATAGAGGGATTATCTTGGGATTCTGTTGATTGGATTTTCCATGGACTTTCATGGGTCTCAAATCTGTTTGAGGTCCTCAGTCATCTTTCAGAACACTTACTTTCAATACCCTTCATAGGTTTTGGGCTTGGTAGCCTGCTCATTGCGGTCCACCCGAATGTCGACTGTACCCGCCTGGTGACTGTTTGCACACTGGCAACCTAGTTGCCTATCATTCTAGTGACTTACATAGGTGACTGTGGGGGTATATCATGATACCTAGGTGTTGGCAGCCATTTCGCATTTTTATCCTATCTTTATAAGCTACCTACACAAGTGTTTTGAACCCTTGATTTTCATCGCAATCTTTGAATAAAACAACACTAATATTTTGCACATTTGCACAACTGCCTTTGTTCTCATTTTCACGGCTGCAAGCATGAAAAGTTTGATTTCAAAGTCACATTAAAATCGTCATTGGATTTTTTTTTGTTCACTCTTTTCTATGTGTTCATTGCATTTCCAATTTAATTATAGTCGCACAGTTGGAAAGACACCAAAACCTTTTACTCATTTGACATTTTTTTTTGTTAATATGATTTCATTTTTATAAGATTGTGTTGATATTATAATGAGTGTCATTGAGTCCTTAATACATTGGTGGTTTGATGCGTTATAATCTTTCATCGATTTTCCTAGCGCAGCATTGGTTTCATGAAAACACATTGACATTATGGTTAGACCCTTGGTGCAATCATATCATACAACACATATTTGTTATGATCGAACCCTTGGTGATGATTTCGAAACATTGTTTTTAAAATCATGCAAATACTATTGCTTGTGCAATTTTTTGGATCGACCTATCATAGTTTTCGTTAATTTTTTGATGTCATTACTTTTAACACATTGCAACAGTGATTTGAATCACCATATGCTCCGTCGGTTGTACATTTGGATATGACTGTTTTTCATGGGCTGATCTAGCTCCACCACCCTCGCACACTTGGGCATTAATGCCTCCCTCCTATCCCGGGTTACCTCTGTTGGTCTCGGGGAAGTCTGTGAGCTATTCGATATTGCGTTTACCCTGTCCAAACCCTTTCCCATTTACCCAGCTCACTGTGTACCCTTGCCTATGGCACTCGTGGTGTGCATAGAGCCTAATGGTAGCCAAACACTCTTGCTTTTCGACAATGCCTGTGACGATTTGGAAAATAGTGGTTGGCTGGTGTTTATCCAGAGATTTGAGGGTTTTAACCTTTTGGTTGCCCAACAATTCACCCTCACCTTCGACGGTTACAAGGCTAAGGTCGGAGACATACAGCTCGAGCTAAATGAGGAATTCATAAGCTCAGCTACAGGACTACTAGCTATAGGGAAAATGTGGTTTAAAAATTCCAAAGGAGACGAGGTGTTGTGGCCGCTCCTATTCACATCAAGAAAGATTGTTAGCTGTGATATGGGTATGCCTCTCAATACACTCAAACCCAGGTGGCACGATCTTTTGGAATTGTTAAGCAGTTTGTGACTTACGAAGTTCATTATGGCTTGGTATTTCTGTATCATCTTCGGTTATTGATGAATTTTATAGGCTACCCTCTAAATATGCCACATTATCTCATACGTAGTCTTTACAAGATGTCTAAAAGATTCAAGTGTGAGAACGCTGATAGCAGCCTTTTCCATCACTTCTTGATCAAACTCATTGTCATCCACCATTTGAGCCTTAGAGGTGATAGTTGGCAAGCCTTCCTATCAAGGAATGGCTTTGCCACTCCCGAGTCTGTTCAAGTTGACAAGGTTGTGGTTACTTAGACTTTGGTTGGGCCAGCCGTGCCACTTCATATGCTTCTACCCCCTGTCAAACCCTCAAATCACCTCGACCTTGACCTACCCGGTACTATGGTCGACCCGTGTGCTAAAGACAATACTAAGGCCATCAAGAAGCCTGTGAGGAAGAAAGGTAAGGGTGATACTGGCGTCAACAGTAAAGGGAAGAAAAATGCACGATGGATATCCAGATGTGCCAAGAACAAACCTAAGAAAAACGTCGACCAAAAACCAATAGTGCTGAGCGAGGACTCGGACTCCGATATTGAGCGTTTCCTAGCCGAGGAATATCCCTATTCTCATGGCCTATGCTCTATGGAAACCTATGACTATGTCTCCAACTTACCTCCGTGCCTAAAAAACGACCCTAACTACCTGACAATTAAGCTTCACAATCAAACCCCTGGTAACTTGAAAGAACCCTCGCCTGTGATGCCAAAGCCTGATCAATCATCGTGTGCTCAATGTAATGCCTAGCTTGAACGTTATTACACCGATTAGTTCTGTTCGTTTTTAATAGATTCAAAATGACTCTGTTATTTTTGTTTTACCAAAAATGATATCGTTATGAATCATGTACAGAAGATTTGTTTGCTAAACTCGGACACAGTTATGATTTGGTTAATGCGATTTTATTGTTCTCGAATTAGTATAAACGATTGGTTTGTTTTCGATTCTATTTGGTTTGTTGTTGAAACAATTTTGTATGCTTGAATCAGGGTAAGTCGATTGGGTTTGCTTTCGATTAGTTCTACTTGTTTTTAATAGATTCAAAACAATCCTCTTGACTTCGATTTACCAAAAATGATTCTGTTTCATTTGAATAAATATTCTCGTTTGGATTATGATTGCATTCGACCTATATAAAAGATTTGTTTGCTAAAATCGTGTAGCTATGTGTTGATTGATACGATTTTGCATAACGATTGTGTCGACCCCCGAGTTAGTTTGATTCGTTCCTGTTTGATTTGATTTGCAAAAAATACTGCGTGCCTTGAATTAGCATAATTACTTGTATGAATTGGATTGGTATCAAAGATAGATTTGATATAGCTATGTTAGTTTGAATTTGAAAAACGATTGGATTGACATATTATGTCTATATTGAATTCTTACCAGAGATTTGTTTGATATTCGTTTTGGGTTTGTTGCAAATTGAAATAGATTCAAACATGATTTCGTTTGCTCTCAATTAGCATAGAAGTTTTGGTTTAATGATTTGCTTTATGTTGATTTAATGATTAAAGATTTTGTTTAATAGTTCGAATATATTTCTTTTAGTTTTGGATGGATTTAAAACGATTATGTTTTCAAATTAGACCAGCTACAGAATCACAAGATTCTGTAGCTAGTCTTAAGATTTTGATTTTTTTTAATTTTATCAATAAAACATTATCGAAACTTGTGTATTCTTGTCTACTTACAGGTACCTACGAATTTCATTGACACATTGGACATGCTGTAGCAGTTTAGATATAGTTTTCAGTTGTTAGTCATAGGCAAATAAATAGGGACTTGGGAGATTATTCCCAGATTTTTTGTAAACTGCTTTGATAATTCCCACAGGGATGTTTTACCCTGTGGTCTTTAAATACTTGTTATTTTTTTGTAATGAACCCCTCATCACTGTTGGGAGAACTAAACTATGGATTTATGATACAGACTGGGATGAAAGTTGATGTCTTGCAACAACTTTAGCTTTCAATATATCAAACTTTTATTTCAAGTTTTCTTCATATCAGTTTGCAATCAATTATCGACTACTTTAGCTATCATAATTCATTGCAGGTTGATGTGATTTGGTTTATGTGTTGTCCATATCTGATCTCTCTTATTTTAAAAAGCACAGCATTTGCTTTGTTTAAATATAAAAAATTAAAGGTTTACCTTCTTCGTTAAATGAATCATTTTGTACAAATCTTTGCACACAGATTTATCTAAATGCGATGATTTGTAAATCATAAAATTGCTGTCAATTTTATGTCTTGTTTGTTTTGTTATTGATATTCAAAAGAGCACTGCTGCTTCCTGTTTACAAGAAGATTGCAGAGAATCTAGTGTGGGTTTCCTCCCATCGAATAGCTGAACTAGATCCTTTACATAGGACAAAGTGGAAAGCGTTATTGCAGGTTAGTTTATTAAGTTATTTAAGTAGTCTAGATAGATATATATATAGTTCAGATTTATAGTTAGGATTATTATTTTAATTTCTCAGCTTAGATAGTTTTCATTTTATTTCTTTCTCATAAAATTATAAAAATCAAAAAACAATAGTTTTGCTGTCATAGGACAGTTCACAAATGATTTTAGCAAGTTTTCATTTAAAATCTGTAATCTGTAAATATTGTACATTTGTGATTAAGATCTAATTCTGTTGATAGTTGAACGTTTAATTTCATAGAATTATTATAGTATTAGACAGTAAATTTTATATATTTATTTCAGATTCGTTTATAGTTTTCTTTAATTATTGTTTTTTTTTTATTTAGATTAGTTCTTTTAGTTAGTTTCTTTCATTTTCCTAGGACTTAGATCGGCCAACGGAGCCTCTAAACCCGTCAGGGTGGATCATCCCAAACAGGTTGGGTTATTTAGACAACCTCGGATCGGATCCACTCTTCCAATTGGCGAGCGTTCATTTTTGCCCGTCAACAAATGGCGCTAGAAGGAGGGCCTGAGATTTATTAATGGCACGCGACGGTCGTAAGACTCCTCCACCACCCAACCGCTCACCTATAGTGACAAGAAGTCATTCAAACGACAACATCCCCCCTTAAACAACAACCACATCAACCGACGATCTACGGATCACAGTCGAACCAGCAACCCCGAATCTTGTAGGTGGTGGCGTACAAGAGATTGTTCGCCAATTTCTCTTGAGAACACATAGTGCCTTCGGCCGTTTAAAGTAACCAAATCAGCCTTTGGACCAACCTTTAGACTTCTCTGACAGCAAAGAACAACTTGGAGGCACTAACCTCACTTTAAACCCTACAGACCCAATCCTCACTCCTACTGCAGGAGGAACTAGAATACCACCCTCACCACCTTCATCATCTCCTTCTTCTTCTAGAGAAGACTCTTCTGACGAAGGAAGTTCCCCTTCTCAGCCTTCCACACCACCTACACCAATGGCCAACCAGAACAATCCTGCCAGACCTTGGCTCAACCAAGATGCAGTAGCCGTACCTGGGGCTCAGCATCCCTTACCCAAACACCCGGAGAAGTGGCTTCCCAAATTTGACCCTGACTCTAAACAGATCGCAGAAGATCACATTAAAATTTTTATGTTAGCCATTAGACTCCGTAATGTCAAGCATGAAGACGTAGTCTGTAGGTTGTTCCCCTATACTTTCAAGGGCAATGCCTCTACCTGGTACTTTTCCCAACAACCCCATACCATCGTTGTTGGTCACTATAATTGCTTAATTAATTTTAAACAACCAAGTGAAACATAAATTATCAACCCAGGGAAGTCTTTTATTTCAAAGATAACCACGCACTATATATGCTCAATTCCAAAAGCAGCTTAGTGTTGTAGTAAAGAAACTTATACTAATCTCACTTGCTCAATTAAACT
>JASDQU010010645.1:34141-45971 GCA_032191745.1 Picea mariana | reverse complement strand
AATGCCTTTCATGTCTGCATAATCCCATGCAAAGGCATCAAATTGTCTTTGGAGCATTTCAATCACTTGTGTCTTTTGTTCTGGTTCCAAACTAGAGTTGATATACAAAGGTTTTCTTGGGCTAATCTCAATAATTTCAATAGATTCTTCCTTATCTGAGGAGGTTGGTGATAAAGTGTATAATTGAGTGATATCAGGGTGCCAAATTTGTTGAAATTCAGAACTAAAAATATGTGACAATTCTGCAAAAGACCTTGGGTATTCAATGCAATTTGTGTCAGCCAAAAATAAGCTTAAGACTTGTTCATCTTATTGTTCTTGTATTCCTCTTACTTGTTCAAGTGTTAATAGAGGCCTAATGCAATCTTCCTCTCCATAAGGGTTTTCTAACCAAATAGGTATTTCTTGTGTTGGTTGGGCAGGAGGGAAGAGGACAAGTTTTTGGCTATGTGTGCCATTGGATATAGTCATCTCACCAGATTGACAGCTGATAAAGGCATCTGTTGTGGCCAGCCAAGGGAGGACAAGAACCATAGGGTGTCTGGTTTGGAGGATGATTTAGAATAGATGACTAAAAAGTCTATTGGATATTCCCAAGAAGCTAGAGTGACTGTGACATCATCTAGACTTCCTACAGGGCTAATGACTGACTTATCTGCCAACTCAATCATGCTTTGGGTTGGTCTTAACTGGTTGATTTGGAGCTTTTTCATGGTGTCAAAAGGCATTACATTAATATCTGCACCCAAATCAATGAGTGTGTTTGGTAGAGAAATGCCATTAATTTCGACAGTGACTACTGGATTTCCAGGGTCATTATATTTGTATGGCATTTCAGAAACAAATTTAGATAATTGTCCCACTACCTGAACAAGGGGAGGTTCTTTATTCTTTCTTCCTAGTTTCTTAATGCAAAGGTCCCTTATAATTTTGGCGTATATAGGGATATCCTTAATGGCTTGTAGCAGAGGTATTTTTATGCATACATTTCGTAATTCATCTTCTATATCTCTGTGCAAGGGTGGGTTGGGTTTCTTCACTAATAGTCTTTCGGGGTAAGGTGGGAGATTAATTTGTTGGGGTACTCATACAGAATGAGAAGTGATTGGAATAGGAGGAGAGGCCTCTTCTTCTGCAGGGGTGGTTTGAGTGTTTTCTTCCTCAGAATGATTATCATTTTCTTCCTGAATTATTACTGCAGGATCTGATTGGCTTACAACTTTTCTCGATCGTAGTTGAATTTCATAGGTGGGAAAGGTTTGAACTTCTGTGTTCTGCACAGGGTGGGTGGGTCGATTATTGGGGTTAGGGACTGGCTAGGCAGGGATTGTTGTTGGTCTTGGAGGATTGTGGGCAGCTTGGTTTTGTGGTTGTTGATTGGCATTTATAGATACTTGTTGCTGCCAATTAGGATTCAAGGGGGTTGTAAATTGTTATTGTATAGGAGGTGGGAGTAAAGCTTGCATATGTAGTGGGTTGAATCCAGGTAGTAATGGGGAAATGTTTGCAGGGTACTGTGGATATGTAGGGTAAGAGGGATTTCCATACATAGGTCCCCTCCAACCTTGTTGCCAAGGTTGAGTTTGCTGAGGTGTCCATTGTGGATAGGTCACCAGGGAAGGACCCCATTGTTGTTGTTGATATTGTGTATTAGGATCATAAAATGTATTGTGATTTTGGGCTCTCCAAGGTCTTCTAGAAGGGTATGGTTGTTCTTGTGAGACTCCTCCTCCCCTATACATGGCTTGTAGTTCAAGAAAGGTTGGACACTTAGATGTGGGGTGTTCTAGTGTACACAAACTGCAGATTTCTATGACATTTAATTGGCATTCTTTCTTGTTGTTGTGCTTCTTTCGACATCTATGACAAAATATTGCTAAAGCATCTTCTTCTTGTTTCTTTTTCAGTTTCAGAGTATCTAACTGGTTACTTATTGTTCTCAAGATGTTTGTTTTAAAGTTCTCCAATAAGTTTGCTAACTCGGTTCTGGTGACAGTCCCCGAGCTTTGTTTTGTATTTCTGCTAAAAGGATCTCTTGGTCCTCTGCCTGTTTTAGCTTGTCCTCTTGAGTATCTCCTACAGTGATCTGCAATTTCTGAAAAAGGTTTTTGGTGTACATCTCCTGAACTCAACAAGTTTAAAACTTCTATGCAATCATCTATGAGACCTTTCAAGAATATAGTTCTTACTACAGTTGGGTCTGTGGTGAATATTTTTGACTTTTGATAGTTGTATAAGAACCTTTCTAAGTAGTTTTCAGGGATTTCATCTTCTGTTTGCTGCATTTTAAAAATGTCGTTTTTAACATTATCCTTACAATATTCTTGGTATTTTCGTAAAAATGTGTCTTTCAATTGATCCCAATAAAGGATTGTATTTTCTCCTAAGCTCATGAACCATCTTAAGGATGAATCTTTCATTGTAGCAGAAAAAAGATTAAGTTTTTGGGCATCGTTTGAGCAGTTATAGCTTCTACATAATATGTCAAATTCGAATAAAAATAAATCTGGGTCTTCAGTTGACATACCTCTGAAAGTGGGTAATGATGATAGTGGGATATTCTTCATGCTGATGTTTCTAGAAATATCCAAGATTGGAAACCCAAAAGTCTCAGTCTCTGTGGTTTCATTTCCTTCTTCTTCTGCCATTCTACTGATGGATGGTTCAGAAACTGGATTTTCTATGTCTCCTAAATGTTCAAAAAACTCATGTTCTGCCTGTCCCAATATTGATTCTTCTGTTTTAGGTTCTCCTTTTGGAGCCTCGCTGGCTCCCCTTGAATTTTCTATTGGTGGAATTTTTCCTGCACCAGTGTCATTTGGATTAGTGGGGGGGTTGTTTTTGAGTCTTTGGATCTTACAAATCTACCCTTGTTATCTCTATATCTATGCATAAAATGGAAATTTGATTTTTTTAACTGAATTGAAATCCTAATTCTATCTAGAAGGTAAGAAGGCAACTTGGCTTCAGAGAACCCCACTCTAGTGGCTATGTGGCTCTTCACTCACATCTTAAACATTTTATCCTCCTCCCTCAAGCAGCCTTAAAAAAAATTATACAAATAATCTAAGCTAAAAATCACTTCCTACCGTTTGCAACTCCCCGACAATGACGCCAAAATGTTGTGGCCATTATATGTTTAGTATAATGCACTCATTAATTATCAATCTGAGATTCGTAATCAAAAGAGTTACAAGACACCAGTAAGAAAGGTAATTTATGATGTCACGAGTATAGAATTAAAATAGATTATGCATGCTGGAAACAAATCAAAATAGAAAACTACAATGCACTTTTGGTTGTCTTTCACAGAGAGGCTATCCACTCCATTATGGCACATGCAAGTATGAGATGGAGTTGGTTTGAAAGATCAACTCTGCTATCTGACCTAGAAAACTAACTATGCAATCCACACTTCTGAAAGGAACTCACACATCAATCATCAAAGCATAGCATGGGTAGTTCAATAGTCAATATGTTGGTTATGTTGTGGTTCACAATGAACTTCACTAGTTCTTATCCAAATAGTTTTGACTATTGCTGCCAACATCTATGATCACTCAAGGAAATCAAATTCATGAGAACAGAGCATATGCAAAAACAAAGCAAGTAAAGATCTCTAAGCAATTATATAATGGAAATCCTAGTCAAAGTTGTACTGTTATCATCTAACAGAGTTAAAGCTTTAGCTAATTTAATGTTTACATTACTGAAAAAAAATGCTAATGCTAATCTACAAAGAGGATGACCGTTGTTGGGTGGTGGGCCCTTGCCGCTTCAACAGGTCAGCTGCTGATGTCTACAGGAGGCTTGTCTTCAACACACACATTACTCTCACTCACATTTCAAAACATAAAATCAAAACTTTCGTTAACAACTCAACTTATACTCAATCATAGATAATCAGAATATGGAGATAAATGACATTCTATTAATCTTCACTCAGAATATGTTATGTACTATCACACGCTGCTTCACATATTGGTGATATGCTAGCTCTCCTACACTTCCACCATCCTTGCCACGGCTATTTAATAGTCTTAATTGTGAAACACAAGGAGGTGAACTGATTTGCAAATCAATCAGTTGTTAAGTTCAATCATTCGGTTACATCTTTAGCTTCATCCTCATGACACGAAGTGCACGAGGATGAGACAATCAAAAAATTGTTCTTATCATAGCCTTGCTAAAGAAAATAGACATCCACCAATTGGCTTAGGCAAGATCTGGAACTTAACTTAGTGCATTAGGCTCTTCCATATTAGTACCAGATTGTAACAGGTAGATGGTACCAGATCATGACAGTGTGCAAAAGGTGGTACCGTATCATGATAGTGTGTGGCCATTGGTACCAGATCATAACAATGCGTGGCCATTGGTACCGGATTGCAACAGATGAGATTTTAGTACCGGATGTGTTTGGTACCAGATTCGGACAACAACAGTCTTGGTGTGCAGGTACCGAATAACTGAGTTGGTACAAGAATGGTGGATATCTAGAGGTCAAAGATTTATACATGGTAAATTAAAGCATTAGAACATGAAATAGTTAATTCCTTAACTCTATAAACCACAAAATGCATGAACTAATCATACTTTACCTTATGACCTTATCACTGGCTAATGGTAGCATTTTTGTCATTCACCCAAGCTCTAGGTAGGCCAAAAAAGGTATAAATGAAGAGTATAATAGGGTAATGGGGATGTCAATTTTGGGTCTCGACAGTCCCTGTCAGTTGTGGAAAGAATGAAGCGCTCCCAAGAGCAATGCACTGCATAGAATAAAATCCATACTATCCATAGCAGAGTTATGGAGATAACTCAGAAACTCCAACCTGTGCAAGATAAGGCCTATCAGTTGTTTACAGAGGTAGAAGTCCAAGGAGTAGAGTTAGAACAGGTTGTCATTACAGTAGAACAACATCTAGAGGGACCTATTAATGATACAGTCATCCACGAGTTCGCTAAAAAGGAGTTCGTAGCACAACAACGAATTGAAACAACTAGAGCCAAGATCGAGGCATTTGAAGCAGGAATAGTCAGACCAGAGTGACTCGGGATGAGTCATAGGTGAGTGTTGGGGGCCTTTTGGACCTTGACCAAGTTTTGGGAGATCCTTGGTCAGGTTGACCTATTTTTGGAATTTGGCAGCCTATCGAAGATGGAGCGCAAGACGAAGCAGAGATCGTGGGATCTCGACCCCTTTTCGGGTCCTTTTTGGGATTTGGGAATATGTAACAGGAATGGGATGTCTGCCCATGGGTTTACCCATGTTTAGGCCTATTTTTTATGTATAAATAGAAGGCTAGGAAATGTAAGAAGTATTTGAATAGTGCGCAAGTGTTGTACAAGTTGGCTAAGTGCTAAGAGTGGGATCTGTGTGATCAAGAAGTGTAAGGCTTCATGCATATTGTATGAGACTTGCAGAGCTAAGTGCGAGTCATTGTAAGAGACTGTGAAGGCTTTGTGCTACAATGCAAGGAAGGAGGATCTAGTGAGCTACACAAATCTCCTGTCTTATGCGGAGTAAGGGTTTTGGCTTTGTGCATGTAGATGACTGATTGAAGCTAATAAAGAAGAAGAGTTGGTGGACGTAGCCCCAGGGGGGTGAACCACATAAATATTGTGTTATTTTGCTATGTGCAATGTTCTGATGTGTTTATGTGTTATGTACTAAGTGCTTGATATAGATAGATAGATAGATCTGTTTATGATTTGTGCTTATGATGAATCTGGATGTTATATTTGATGGAGGTAAATGTGCTTAGTGCTTAAATCTGCTATATCTGATTCATTTCTTTATGCTAAGTTCTTAAATACATTAGATCAGGGTAAATGCTATGATGCTCTATTTTATCTTCGAAGTATACATTGGTTAAATACTAACTAAATGGCAGTGCTAAGTGCTCTATTAAGTATTATAATCACATATTTGTTTCCCAACTAAGGTTGCAGACACGTGAGTCCTGCAACCACCCCTACCTCTACCTTAGGTGAGACTTCATCTTCTTCGCAGGTGTTGTCGAAAGGGCCAATAGTTAGGGTTTTGTTGGTGTGTTGTTGTAGAATTGAACCTTGGGTCTGCCCTTGTGCCAACAAAAGTCCATAGAAATATCTCTCCAAATAGCAGGGAGAATCRRAWGTGATTGGWSTRTYMWTGSARCAWKKKAYMAWTKRTMMMWTSTYGCAWKRAYASWCCAATCACWTYYGATTCTCCCTGCTATTTGGAGAGATATTTCTATGGACTTTTGTTGGCACAAGGGCAGACCCAAGGTTCAATTCTACAACAACACACCAACTAAGGTTGCAGACACGTGAGTCCTGCAACCACCCCTACCTCTACCTTAGGTGAGACTTCATCTTCTTCGCAGGTGTTGTCGAAAGGGCCAATAGTTAGGGTTTTGTTGGTGTGTTGTTGTAGAATTGAACCTTGGGTCTGCCCTTGTGCCAACAAAAGTCCATAGAAATATCTCTCCAAATAGCAGGGAGAATCGGAAGTGATTGGAGTGTTCTTGGAGATTTTACCATTTCTCCCTTGTTGCATTGATAGACCTCACATTTAGCCACAAAGGTGCGAACATACTGTTTCATACTTTCCAAGAAAAATGAATGTTTGGCCCGTTCATAGGTTTTAGTAAATCTTGAATGCCCTTATGTGGGTGAGGCATGAAGTTCAGAAAACAATGTGGATTTACGTTGGGATTTCTTGCATAATTACAAATGGCCTTTGTAGCGAAGCTCTTCATTATTCCAAGAGTACCCTGGAGAAACTGAAGAATTGTGTTGGAATTGTTGGAGCAGGCTAGAAATTTTGGGGTCTTGCAACAATTCCTGACGAACAACTTGGAGCCAATTTGGTACAATGAAGGAGATGGAGAAAAGGGACCCATCTTCTTCATATTTCCTAGAAAGAGCATTAGCCACTACATTTTCCTTTTCCTTCTGGTAAATGATCTCATAATCATAGCCAAATAGCTTGGTCACCCATTTTTGTTGCATTGGGGATGAAATTCGTTGTTCCAGGAAATACTTGAGATGTTGATGATCAATTTTGATTTGGAATCGTTGACCCAATAAATAAGGATACCAGAGATCCACATCATGTAGAATAGCTAGCATTTCCTTTTCATAAATGGATTGGCCCAAATGTCGTTCTGAAAGTTGTTTGCTAGTGAAGGCCAAGGGCCTTCCATATTGCATGAGGACGGCTCCAATTCCTTTCCCTGAAGCATCACATTCCAATATGAATGTCTTTGTGAAGTCTGGGAGTGCTAGGACAGGGGTTAAGACCATAACATATTTTAAGGCTTGGAAGGCCTGATCCACAGCTGAAGACCAAGTGAAAGAATTCTTTTTAAGGAGGGAAGTGAGAGGAGCTGCAATATTTCCATAATTCCGAAAAAACTTCCTATAATAGCCTATTAAACTCAGAAAACCACACAAGCACTTAAGAGTATTAGGGTGAGGCCAATATTGCATAGATTAAATTTTCTTAGGATCCACTCAAACACCATCCTTGCCGACAATATGACCCAAGTATTCCACTTCGGAGGCACCAAAGGCACATTTAGATTGTTTCAGGAAAAGTTGGTGCTTAGAGAGTAGATGGAGAACTTGATTCACATGAGAGAGATGGGATAACCAAGTTTTACTATAGATGAGAATATCATCAAAGAAGACTAAGACACATGATGAAGAAAAGGAAGGAAGACATGATTCATAAGACTTTGGAAAGTGGAAGGAGAATTACACAATACAAAGGGAATTGCCAAGAATTCATAATGAACTTCATGAATGCAAAATGTCATCTTGGGAATGTAATCATCTTTCATATGGATCTGGTGGTAGCCTGAACGTAGATCCAATTTGGTGAAGTACTAATCACCACTCAATTCATCTAAGAGATCATCAATGACCGGAATGGGGAATTTGTCTTTGATTGTGAGTTTGTTAAGGGCATGGAAATCATGACACATGTGCCAAGTACCTTCTTTCTTGAGTACCATGACCACAGGGGAAGAATCGGGGCTAGTACTGCGAAGAATAACACTAGCTTCTAATAATTCATGAAATTTTTTCTCAATTTCATTCTTCTGAGAAAAAGGATGACGATAAGGCCAAACATTGGGAGGAATATTTCCTGGGATGAGAGGGATGGAACAATCATGGACTCCACGGGAAGGGGGAAGTGCTTGGGGGGTGTTAAAAACAACTTGGTGGTGGGAGAGGTTAGATTGGAGGTTGGGATGCATAGAAGGTGTCTCAACAACATTAATAGAGTGGAGTTGGGATATAATTCCCGAATGACCTTTTTTGAGGATATTTTCCATTCGATGGGAACTAATGATCTCAAGGGAGCCTATTGTGATGCCTTGGAACTTATACTGTTGTCCCTCCTGATGGAATTGCATGATTAAGTCCTTAAAATCCATGAGAAGCGGACCTAGAGTGCATAACCATTCGACACCAAGAACAATGTCACAACCACCCATGTCTATCAAAAACATATGGGATTTCAGGTGATACTGACCAATTTGGAGGCACACATTTTCACATCACTGCCCACATTTCATGGAACCACCATTGGCAATCATGATTTGAAAATTATTGATGGCACAAACGTAACAATTGACTTCTTGGGAAATGCGGCGATGAATAAATTTATGGGTGCTACCACTATCCACAAGGATGATTAATTTCCTATTTTTGATGTAACCAATTAATTTGAGAGTCTCGGGAGTAGAAAATCCAGTGATGGCATTAAGTTAAATCATTGGGTCAACGTGGGGTGGGTCAGAGGGCGGTGGTAGTTCCTCCATAGGTCGAACAACCACATTTTTGGCACAGGGTTAGACCCAGGGTTCAATGCTTCAACAACGCACCAACAAAACCCTAACTACTGACCCTTTCGGCAACACTTGCAAAGTAGATGAAGTCTCACCCGAGGTAGAGGAAGGGGAGGTTGTTGGACCCAAGTGTCTACAACCTAGCTGGGACACAGATATGTGATTACAACACTTAACAAAGCACTTAGCCAAAAATATGCATTAATTTATGATCCTTATTCACATCGCAGATTAACCCTTATTACAGATCAGCRTAGTAGTAATCAAGATTAAGCACGTCTAATCATTTAGCACATAGCATCAGAGAAGATCTAGAATTTATTCATATATAAAGAACTAAGCATTCTTGGATCTATCTATCATACATCAAGAACATTRCACTAAGCAAATAGATACCTAAATAACATGAACAACATTGCACAAAGCACATCGACACAGGATATACATGCTTCAGCCCAGTGTGGTGCTACGTCCACCAACTCTTCTTATTTTTTATTAGTCTTCAAGCCTTATTACATTCCTCTGCTCCTGTGCAAAAATCCATAGAGCCAACCCCACCAAGGGACAAGAGATCTGCATGCACCTCGCCGGATCCTCCTTCCCTGAATTAGGTTAAAGCACAAAGCCTTACACAATCTGTCTGCACAAATCCTCTTACAAGCACTTGCACGTAGCTCTACAAGTATTAACACCTCTTCTTGCACAAATCCAACTAATCATGCACCAAGAAAATTACAAGTACTACTTCTTACATTGCTTAGATAATTATTTATACATTACAAAAAGGCCTAAGCATGAGTAAACCCATGGGCCGACATCCCAGACCCATTACATAAACCCTAAAACCCAAAATGCCTGAAAAAAGAGAGAGATCCCGTGATCTTTGCTTCGCTTTGGTGCTCCATCTTCAACCAGCCTGTCGAAGTCTCAAAAATGGTCAAACACGACCAATGTTTCCTCAAAACTTGGTCGAGGGCCAACAGGCCCCAAACATTCACCTTTGACTCATCCTGAGTCACTCTGATCTAGGTAACACTGCTTTGAAGGCCTCAATCTTAGATTGAGATGCCTCGACTTCCTGGTTCGCCAGAGCCTCTTGCCTGGTGAAATCCTAAATTACTTTCTCGGTGATAAGCCCTTCCAGACATTTTTCCAATGTTGCGACCACCTATTCCAAATGTGAGCCTTGTCCCTCGATTTCTTCAAAAAGTGTCCAGGCTTCGTCTTGCACTGGCTAGAGTCTCTTTGTCACCTCCATAACTCTGATGTGGATGGCAGTGACCTGCTGTTGAAATGTGCACTGCTCCCGCGACCTCTTCATATTCTCCATTGCAGTAAGCAGCTTCATCTGTGCTTGCAAAATCGACGCCTATTGCTTTGCCTCTTGGAGATGTGCCTCCAATGTCCTCAGCTCAGGTTCTTCTGCAAGGCACTCATAGGTCTGCACACTTAGATTAATTATTTTCTTACATTCTGAGGCCAACGCCCTGATTATTTCTACTATGCTCTTGGCAGTTTTTTCCCTCTGATCCCATACTTCTTGCGGAGTGCTAGGTATTGCTTGGATTTCTAGCTCTAATACTCTTGCTTGAAGATTCCGAATAGCCTCAGTGAGCTTTCCCACTTGCATTGTAGTTGACTCTGGTTCCTCCTGTGATAAGCCTGACATAGAGTGAAGTTCTCTAGTCATTGCCTCCTTGACTATAGTCTGCTATGCAAGAAACTGGTCTTTTTCTTCCTGTATATTTTCATTGTTCTTCTCAAACTTTTCCTGAATTTCACTTTTCTCCTGTTGCGCAACTCAAAGTTTCTCTAGGAAATCCTTCTTTTCTTGCTTCAAGGCTTTGTGTCCTACTCCTTTTCTTCTTGGACTCAATGAAGTCGAGTCTCTGTCCCATATGCTAACCTTTGCAATTGGGTGGGATCATCCCCCAATTCTATATTTTCTTCTGAGGATGGCGCAGTAGAAACTACGCGGCTCAACTGGATATCTTGTTGGATGTCTTTGATCTCCTTCTCTATTCTGTCATACATCGACTCCTATTTTTCTCCATGTCTCTGCAATATGTCTTCTGAAGCATCCTTGATGATTGTGATGATGAGCTTGATGTCATCCACTGCGAGAACATTCTATGACTGAGGCTTATTGGCTCGGGACTTCTTTCGTGCTGATGGTTTCGATGGAGAAACCTTCCTTTTCTTTGATGCCTCGGCCTTTGCAAGGGGATCCTTTGGTAGTGTCAATTCACCCTTTTCTTTCTTGTCTTCTTCCCCTTCTTCCTCTTGGTTTACTTTTTTTCCTCCTCCTCCACCAGGTTAGTCAGGTGCAATTTCCTCTGATGTGTTGTCCTTCTCCTCACTGTCTATGTCCTACACTTCCTCCTTTTTCTTCTTTTTCTTTCCGCTGCTCTATCCATCATACTCAGTTCGGGTGACCAAAGGACTTTCGATGATATCGAGGTCAGAGAGTTCTACATCTCTAACTGGTACAAGGAATTCGGCTGGCCATTCATTGGTTATCTCCTCCATATCTTCATCGGTCAATTTGTAGTATGACTGCAACTCCTCTTTACTTTCATCCCTGCATGCAGTGATGTATATGAAGTTTCGGTCTGTACGGAACTTTGCTAGCGGCCTGTATGTGCACAAAGTGTTCGAGGTCATCTGCGAAAATTCTTCAATGGCACGCTTCAACTATAGATAGTAAGCGTGGAACACAACATTAGGTTGCCACTGCTTTGCCATATCACTTGTGTACCGCAAGGTGGATAACCTTGCAGCCAATGGCTCTGATGGATCAACTTCGGGGAATGCCGCTCCATGACAGCGTTACCATAAAACATTCATATAACATTGTCACAATGCTCCATGTGAATCATTCAATCATAAACTCTTTAAACATTAGATGGAAACCATATGGAATAAGAAACTGACTGTCATTAGATAAGAAATTTCAAATATAGATACATAACTAGGGAAAACCA
>JASDQU010010644.1:227952-239001 GCA_032191745.1 Picea mariana | reverse complement strand
CAAGAACTTCTCCACAAGGGGCACATCCATCCCATCTCATCACCTTACGGGATCCCAATCATGATGGTGCAGAAGAACGACGACACCCAATGACTTTGCATTGATTACCGGGCTCTAAACAAAATCACAGTCGGGAATCGGTACATGATTGCCTGAATCAATGATCTCCTTGATCAGTTCAAGGGGGGAAAACACTTCAGTAAGATTGATCTGAAGTTTGGCTACCACCAGGTCCCCATAGAATAGATAGATGTATGGAAGACCACCTTCAAGTCAAAATAAGGTCTTTTTGAATGGTTGGTCATGCACTTTAGTTTGACAAATTCTCCAACAAATTTCATGAGGATGATGAACGATATCCTATGACCTTTCACCAATAATTTTGTAGTGGTGTATCTTGATGACATCCTCATCTACAAAAATACTTGGGCGAAACACTTGCAACATATTGAACAAGTTTTGCACACCCTATGGCACCACAAGCTATATGCCAACTTGGAAAAATCCTCCTTCGACATGCAAAGGGTATAGTACCCTGGCTACATCATGGATAAGCATGGTGTGCATGTGGATCCAGCCAAGATCTAGGTCATCTGTGACTGGCTAGCCCCAACCACACTCACTAAGATTTAGAGCTTCTTAGGCCTTGACAATTTCTATGACAGGTTCGTGTTGGGATTCCCCTATATTGCATGGGCCCTCAACCAAGTAACCAGGGGTGGTGGTAAGGAAACATTTGTGTGGGGCCTGTCCCAACAACACACGTTCAATGATTTAAATCAATGCTTTTTCTTAGCCCCAATACTTTCATTATCGGACCTGCAACAACCCTTTGAGATTGACACAGATGCTTCAGACTATGTTGTGGGCATAGTTCTCACTCAACACGACCACCCTATGGCCTATCATAGTGAGAAATTATTGTATGTTGTCCGTAAGTACCCTACTTATGACAAACAAATATACTCCATTGTGCAATCCTGCCGCCAGTGGAGACATTACATTCTTGGGAAAGAGACAATCATCCACATGGATCATAAGCCACTATAGTTCATGTAGACACAAGAAAAATTGCAGAATGACTGCCATCATAAGTGGTCCACATACTTGTAGAAATTCCACCTCAAGATCAAGTATAAAATAGGCAGTACCAACCGAGTCGTTGATTTCCTCAGCCAACCTCTACTCGTGACACTCACCATGGTGCTAGACTCTTGCGGTCATGAGACCTCTAGATGGCCCAACATCTACGAGACAGACCCTAACTTCTCCACCACATACCAAATTTTGGGCTCAAACTGAGTTGTTGCTAATTTCCATCTTCAGGATGGGCTATTGTGTCGATTGGACCATCTCTATGTTCCATCAAGCGAGAGAGAGAATATAATTTGGGAATCCCACTACATTCAGGTGGTAGGACACTTTGACATCGAAAAGACAATGGTAATGTTGCAGAAACATCTGTACTAGCCTAAACTTTGACAGGATGTCAACAACTATATCAGGTTCTACACTGCCTATGTTATTGCCAAACTGACCACTAAGAAACAAATCCTGTACACCCCCTTGCCTACTCCTGAAAAGACATGGGAATCCATATCAATGGACTACATGTAGGGCCTTCCATCCACCAAGAGAGGAAATGACTATGTTTTTGTGGTTGTTTATCGCTTTTGCAAGATGCAGATCCTAGACGCCTGTAAGAAGAGCATCACAGCAAAGGCCACTTCCAAGCTCTTCTTTGAACAAGTATGGGTACATTTTGGAATCCCAAAAACTATTGTCTCGGATCGAGACAACTAGTTCCTCAACACATTTTGGTCAAGTCTCTAGTCACTGATGGAAACCAAGGTCACCAAATCCACTGCCTTCCACCCCAAAACAGATGGCCAAACTGAGTTCGTTAATCGGATGATCGTGCATATCCTATGCATGTACAATTTTAAGAACCCTCGCACATGGGATGAGAGTCTTCCCTATGTTCAACATAGCTATAAAAAATCCCTACATATCTCAACTAGACACATCCCCTTTCAAGTAGGGTTTGGATTCCAACCATTGGGTCCCATGGATGTTGCACTACCTCTTGTGGCCACCCTGACCAACTCATCTCTTGCTCCAAGTAAAGCTGACAAAGCCTCTCATTTCATTGAGCAGATCCAACACATCCTCCAATAGGCTCAAGATATTTTACAGAAGTCTAATGCCAAGTACAAGCAGTACCATTATCAACATTGGGTGCCACATAAGTTTCAGGTGGGATAGAAAGTGTGGTTTCACTTGCAGAAAGAAATCTTGACAGGGCTGCATAGGAAGCTTCGCCCACTCCATTATGGACCTTACACCCTCACCAAGGCTATGGGTGACAATGCTTTTGACCTCAACATTATCCCATTCCTTGGCCTGCACCTAGTGTTCAACGTGGATCTTCTTCAAACATAGTTCCCACCATTATCAGACACCTTAGAGATAGCATAACAATTGACACCCACAAATATCAACCCTGACTCCATACAACAGGCATCCAGTGATCATATTGTGGACACACAGGTGTTATACATTATTTTCTCCACCCCTATGACCATTAATGATGTAAACCTATCATTTGTATTTAGAAGGATCAATTTTCTTAAACATTGAAGAAGAATGAAGATAATTTTCCCAGAGAGATGAAGTTGTCTTTTCCTTTGTGAAAAAACTTATAAAGAAGGATCGGNGCTTCTATAACAGAAGCTTCAAGGGCGAGTTGGCCTCCAATCCGTTTGGATCTGAGTCACATCCCTGATCTCATGGTATCATCCAAGCCTCCTCACCCCATCCTCTCCAGCTTATAAAAGGAGGGGAGTTCTCATGGGGAAAGTTAGCTTGGATATTTGGGGAATGGTTAGAGAATTTTTGGAACTTCAACTTAGTTACAAATATTCAACTACTGATATATTATTCTATCCAAGAGTTTGGATTATCTTCAGCTATAGCTAATTAATATGGAATGTTTGGGCCTATGTTTTCTTTGAGCTTTGCTTTGTCAAGTTGAGATTGTGAGTGGCTTTGAAATCTACAGCCTCAGGATCCGTGAAGAAGAAGTGTGTGGGAAGAAAGGGACTGTTAGAAGAGACCTTACAACATCAAGGAAATGGTTTTATTCTCCTTTTCATATTTTTAATACAGTAATATATTTATTTCCCATAAAATTGTTCTTATTTTATTGTATGACTCATTGATCATGGGCATAGGTTTTGTTAAGTGGACATTGCTTCTTTTACTTCATTGGATTATGTATTTTTACAGGTTCAACAACCCATAATCATTGCGATGGAGCAAGGACGACACTAGAGAGGACACATGACATTTAAAAGGTATGTCATTTATCCCTTGTTAGTTAGTATGCTTGATAATTAAAACTTAGGGGAAGTTTTATATTCTATCTTGTTTTGTTATAGTTTCGAGTGAAGCTAGGGATATCTATTTTTGTATGTACTTACCTATTCGTCCAGTAACAAAATTGGCGACCATACTGGAGAGCATTTTTTTTTCCTAGTCGTTCTTTCTTGCTTTGATTTCCTAGATTATGTTTGTTGATTCACTCGAAGATTCATTCTGACTCACTGTCTTTTTACTTCACTGGAAAACCTTCTTTCTTTTTATTTTTTCCTTGTTCGACGCACCCTGCATTGGGACACAGTGCGACATCACCACACTGCATTTCTATATGCCCTACATCGATCAATGGATGTTGCACTGTGTTAGTCTTGCAGTCTGCGACGATTGTGAAAAAAATTAATTTTTTGGTGGTTTTCCTTGCCTAGATATTAGATATGGTTTTGTGGTGAATTTTTGGGTTTGATTCTAGTCTGGTTACAGTCTTCTTAACATCACATTTTCTTATTTTAGCCATCTTTTCTTTGTTCTAGCTTGATTGTTTTTGAAATATTTGATCTCTTTCCTTGAGTGTCTTTCAGTTATGAAGCATATTTGTTTTTCTTTAGAATTATTTAGTGAAAGATCACTTCCTTTTCTAAATAGTTTGTTTTAAAAGAAAAATTGTAGTTTGGATTTCTTTTGTTTTGAAGTTCACTGTTTTTTTTATTGTATCTTTGAAATATAAAAGTTTAATTTCTTACTTTGCATTATTTGGGGGCATATTTACATTTGAGTAGAGAAATTTATTTTCTTTTGCATGATTCACGAAAGAAATATTTCATTTAGGCATTTGGGAGTCGAGTGTCATTTGTTGGAAGGTGAACCTCTTCTGCATCCCATAAGTAGGATTCATTGAAAAGAAAAAAGATTTTCATTTTCATTCATTTTTCATTCATTTGGAGTCGAGTCTTAACATCACAAGTTTCACTTTCGCACCCTTGAGTAAACAATAGCCTTAAAAATAAAGCGCTTATAAAATTGATTAGACATTTTTTTATTTTCTAGTAGCAAACCTGCATTAGCTTAGGTGTAGGGCTTTGGAATAGGTGTGAAAGATATCTTTCCAAAGCTGAAAACAAACATAGAATCTTGATTTAGGGAGTGGTGAAATCCACTTATTGCATTTTGTCCTGGGAAGCCCTTCTCACACGGGGGTCAATCATGAGATTGCATTAGTACCAACAGAATTACTAACCCTGCTTTGTTGGTCCTAGTGTAGTGATTGTGCATATTATTGGGGGTCACTTGAGAAAAAAACCTTGTGCGGGCCTTCTCAAGTGAATTTTGGAATTATATACCCTCCCTTTCCGTGTATATTTGACTATCAACTATTTCCCCAGGAATCATTGTTGTATTTGGTAACCTTAGTGGCCTTTCTCTTATGGAAATGTTGGTCCTCCTTAAATCGCTACTTTGAGCCATTCAGGTCTCACAATTGGATTACCGATGTGGTTGTTTTCTACGTTAGTAATCCTAAATGTAGCAAGTGCTTCATTTATAAGTAATCTTCCCCAAGAGAATCAACCTCATGTTGATCCTTTGCCTTCTTCATGAGTAAAATATTCTTCACCTTCTTCACTTGTAAGGTTTTCTTCCTTTTAATATTCTTCACCTAGTGAAACCTCTAAAGCTAGTAACCTGGTGGATAAGAAGAAGAAGAAAAGGAATATTACGAAGAAGAAAAATAAGCAAGGGTCTAAACTTTCAACCACTGCTAGAGATGTTGGAAAAAAACCAGTTATTGATAATCATGATGGGAGTGTTGATGATCCCAAGACAACCCAAACACGTAAGCCCAAGTACCCTTGCAGTATTTGTAAGGGTAGCCATCTTCTTAAGGATTGCCCTGGTCTATCCAAGGTTATAGAAGTGTGGTCTACACACCCTCACCTACCCATATCGTCATCCTATGAAAAACATGTTGACGACCTCCTGTCAACTAGTCGGGATACCATTAGGAAGAATAAAAGTAGATTCAGGTTCCCATGTAGGTTATGTAGAGGGAGTCATCAAACTCACCTTTTCCCTCGTATGGAAGAAGCCTCGAAATTGCTGGAAGACATGACTATTTCCCAGCCTCAACTTTCGGCTGCTTACCGCAAGCTTACTCTCGACCCACCTGTAGTTGATGGAATGATCAATTCGGTCCCTTCATTGGTCAGTTTGGTTGATAAGGTAGTGAATCTGGCAACCTCCTTAGTTGAAATAGTTGACCAAGTGGTCGATCCGATTTCATCCTCGGTCGATCCCACTTTTCATTTAGAGAATGAAACCCAAGTGCTCAATCCATTTCCATCCATCAACCCCATTCTCCCATTAGAGAATGAAACCCAAGTGGTCGATTCCATCCCTTTATCGGTTGATCCTACTCTCCTGCTAGAGATTAAACCTGATACTGCTCATGTTTTTCTCATTGATACAGAATCTACCCTACTAGGGAACATTCCTCCTTATTCTATGGAATCCCCTATAATTAATGAGGCCATCCTTTTTTATTAGGGTGTGCTAACTGGACCTCGTCTTCCCTCTCACATTCCTTTCAATATTGTTGTACAGGTTTGTGGTCAAGAGGTTCCTCAAACGATGATAGATGAAGGTGCGTCTATTAGTATTTTGTCCTCTGTTGTTAAGAAATATTTAGTATATCCTCAAATTGTGTCGGTTACTGAGAATTGGTTAGCTTTTAATAGAAGAACCAGTCAACCTTTAGGGAACCTTCCTCATTTTCCAGTAAATTTGGGAGGGAAAACTATATTTGTTGATGTTATGGTAGTCCAAGACCCCTTGGATTTCGATTTACTCCTTGGGAGAGATTATGTCTATGCTATGAAAGTTATCGTGTCCACTCTTTTTTGTGTGATATATTTCCCTCATGATGGAAGAATTGTGACTATTGATCAACTTTCATTCATTGGCCCTGACTTGACCATCAACTCAATGACCTTCCTAAATGGTTCTTACATGAATACGGTATCGCCCTTTCCACAGGTCAATTATGTGGAATTTTCTCCCATGCATTCAGTTGTCGATGAATTTGAGCCTCTCACTGTAAGCTCAGTCTCTTATGACTTAGATCTAGTAGTTGACATGGTGATCTCTTCGATAGGGTTTTTAGAGCATGACCTATTTACCCCTATCGCATCCTTCAACATGTGTTTCTTTGAGAGTATTGTTCTTCCATCCAGTGAAGATCTATTGGAATCCATGACCGATTTTTGTCCCTTGACATGGTGTCCTTCCAAAGAGGTTTTTTCTCTTGGAAGCCATGATCAAGGAGAGAGTGTTGAGCATGGTTTTCTGATTTCAAGCTCATTAAAAAATGAAACCAACTACGAGGATAGTTTTGTGTCTCTATGGAAACCGAGTTAAAAAATGAAACAGAGGTTACAAGCATAGTTCCTGTTTTTGTGTCAAGCTCATTAAAAAATGAAACAGAGGTCTAGGGATTGAACTTGGATTCTCGAGCATAGTTTTTCTTCTCTTTGGAAAGCTCATTAAAAAATGAAATATATTCCCCCCCTCTTCGATTGAGTCAAGTACTTCGTTACATATAGTATTTGAAGCTTCTTTTCACCCACCTGTATTGTTGGATGAAACAAAGCTTGGGGGGGAATTCTTATAGCCTCTGGACTTCATGTTGAAGTTAAGTACCAACCATCCCTGGATAATGCATTGGGAAGTCACAAGCATAGTTTTTACTTTGGTTCAAGAAACCAATCCTACCTCAATCATAGTTTTTCTCTGGTTCAAGCTTGTGTAAAAATGAAACCACCTACCTCAAGCATATTTTCCTCTGGTTCAAGCTTGTTTAAAAATGAAACCGGGTCCAAGCATAGTTTTGTTTAGTTTTAAGCTTGTGTAAAAATAAAATCTATCCCAAGCAAGCATAGTTTTGTTTTGTTTTAAGTTTGTGTAAAAATGAAAACAATCCCGAGCTTGGTATTTGTTCTTTATCATGCTCGTAAATACCTGAGAATGCAATCGAGTAAAATTTTATCGCTTTTTCAGAATCGTAAAGGTTATATGAAAAAGGAACCCCCTGGATTTCCACTTAAGCTCTTTTCAAACTCTCTAAACATGAAAATATTTTTAAGGGATCTTGTTCTTTTCACGCTCGTTAAATTATTTGAAGAAAACGTTTGTTCAACGGTATTTTATCTATTTTTCGGTATCATCAGACTACTTTACGAAAAATGACATTTTGGAGTTTCCTTTAAGTGTTTTTCAGACTCTCTAAATATGAAAAATCACTGAGTTTTCCTTCTTTGGACTCGTAAAAAAAACATCGAAAGGCCTATATGGGACCGAAACACTCCTTCCTAGGGTTTGTTAAACATACTCCGAGGGACTCATCGGAAGGATGAGCTTATAGTTCAAGCATATGTTATCCTCCTAAAACTTATTTAAAAATAAAGAGGTACTCGCTAGAAATGGTGGGGGGGAATTGGGAAAGAAATGTATCTAAAATTGTATTCTATGGAAGAGTCACCTTTGAACATGACACCCTTTCACTCGCTTTGTGTCTAGGTTGGAAAATATTCTTGTCTCTTGATCACACCCCTTGATAATATTACAAATTGGTATGTGATCCATATTGTTGAGTCAGTGTTTCCAAGGCAGTTGTCATGTCGTAAATATGTTCAAATAGAATTTCAACCCGAAAAGTCTTCTATTGCGTCAGCCATTTCTATATTCCTTAAGCCTTCTATTGCATCAACCATCCTTGAGTCAACCTTTAGTCACTTGTTGCTCTGATCTACATCAAATCTTGTTACCTGCTTCATGTCATTGATGAGGGATACATTAAGACCCTCTTGTGACGAGTCTTTTCCTGTCGACTTCAAATCATTATCCAGGAGTTAGAATTAGAAACTAATTGGTACCTTGGAACTTGCATGCCTCATTGATAGGTTTCCTTGCTTTCAACAGTGGGTTTTCACCATTGACCCCTAATCGAAAGATTTCGTCAAGTGTTTGACCTCAGCTCATTGATTCACATTTGTTGGATTGTACTAGAGTACCTTGGGGATCATTGACATTAATGGTGATTTCCCTCACACTTTTTAATGATATTCATTAATGACCAGTAATCAAGTGGTTTCAACCATGTTTGACTTCAACAAATGTATTCACATGGTTAGATTTGTACTATAGTGTGGTGGAGATGAAGACCTTGGATGTTTTCTAACAGATTCAAGTTGCATTGGAGTATATTCAAATTGTACTGTTCCATAGATCCATAGTGTATGTCTCGTGGCTATGTTAAAATTTGAGTCTTTAACAAATAGATCCACAGTGTATTTTTGGTGGCTATGTTCATATTTGAGTCATAATGGCATGGATCCACAGTGTATGTTTGGTGGCTATGACCTGTCTTACTAGACATGGATATTTGCATGTCGACATTTTTGCTTTGAGTCACTTGTATTATGAGTATGAGAATTCCTACCTTAGTGATGATATATTATTGTACTATATTTCCTTGTTTGTTGGTAGGTTTCCGACCAACATGTTCCTTGTTCCCAACACACACTTGACAAAGTATTTCAGCTATCACTCTATTCTAACTTCATACTTTGGGGGGCTTACTGTTACAGATTATTTTCTTCACCCCTATGACTGTTAATGATGTAATCCTATCCTTTGTCTTTAGAAGGATCAAATTCATTAAACCATGAAGAAGAATGAAGATAATTTTCCTAGAGAGATGAAGTTGTATTTTCCTTTGTGAAAAACCTCATAAAGAAGGATCTTCGCACCTTTCTCAACTTTGAGGGTGTGACGATCTAGGATCGACGCATGTTGCACCACAGTGGCTTGCGACATCATCACATTTTTCTCAGTGTTGAGGGTGCGGTGATTGCCCGTACAAAGGAAAAAGCGAATCTCCTTGATGCTTCTAGAATAGAAGCTTCGAGGGTGAATTGGCCTCTGAATGATTTATATTTGAGTCACATCCCTGATCTCATGGGACCATCCTAACCTCCTCACCCTATCATTTTCATCTTATAAAAGGAGGGGATTTATCATGGGGAAAGTTAGCTTGGAGATTTTGGGAATGGTTAGATAATTTTTGGAACTTCAACTTAGTCACAGAGATTCATCTAATGAGATATTAGTCTATCCAAGAGTTTGGATTAGCTTCAGCTATAGGTAATTCATGTGGAATGTTTGGGCCTATGTGGGCTTTGAGATTTTCTTTGTCAAGTTGAGATTATGAGTGGCTTTCAAATCTACAGTCTTAGGATCCATCAAGCAGAAGTGTGTGGGAAGCTAGGGACTGTTGGAAGGGAGCTTACAACATCAAGGAAATGGTTGTATTCTCATTTTCATATTTTTAATACAGTAATAGATTTCTTTCCCATAAAATTGTTCTTATTTTATTGTATGACTCCTTGATCACATGCATAGGTTTTGTTAAGTGTACATTGTTTCTTTCACCTCATTGGCTTATGTTTTTTTACAGGTTCAACATCCCATAATCCTTGCAACGGAGCGAGAATGACACTAGCGAGGAAAAACAAAATTTAAAAGGTATGTCATTTATCCCTAGTTAGTTAGTATGGTTGATAATTAAAACTTAGGGGAAGCTTTATATTCTATGTTGTTTTGTTCTAGTTTCGGGTGAAGCTAGGTTGATCTGTTTGTGTCCTCACTTACCAATTCGTCCAATAAAAAAATTCAAGGGAAGTCTCTAGTAAAGGATCCAACTTTATCGATTTGTCAAAGCAGGGCAACCCCTGCACCAACGCAAGTGGCTCACCTAGGATGAAATTCAATAGAAATTTCCTCATTTGATGGGGGAACTCAATGCAATGAATACCATTGCTTTCTAAGGGAAGAGGATTGATCCAAATGGATTTCGGTGGCCTCCCACCTATTCCAACTAGCTCATTTTGGCATTTTTCCAGTTTGGTAATTTTTTTCTAGTTTTCGGGTCCCCGACTTCTGGGGTCATTTTGAGGCGCTAAAAAATGCTTTTAGGGCTCGCCACAATCATAATAGAAACAAAGTCAAATTTTGACATAAACATTTGTATTCCTCGGATATAACTTTCCAACGGGATATATGTTTTGTAAGTTTTAAACCTGTGAATTAAAGCAATGCATATAGATTCTTAAGAAAAACAGAATTTAATCAATGGCTCATACACAGAGTATACAAAGATTTTATATCGGAAACCCTCAATCGGGAAAACCTTTCTTATATTCATTATATTGAATTTTACCATTCACCATACAATATATACAATGTTTTTAGGTATTCCGTAGATATCAAAAGCCTAATCCCTTAATCCAGGATTAATTTACTAGTACGAGGGATCATTAGATGCAGTTGTCATATCTGATGCACCCACACACACACATGCAAAGAATATAACACATACCCAACATTCTCCCACTTGTTGTTTTATTT
Source organism: Picea mariana (assembly GCA_032191745.1). Lineage (NCBI taxonomy): Eukaryota > Viridiplantae > Streptophyta > Pinopsida > Pinales > Pinaceae > Picea > Picea mariana. The sequence goes on along the minus strand of JASDQU010010644.1, from coordinate 228,165 downwards.
GCATCCGGGGGTCCAGGGGATTATATAGTCAACAATCTAGGGCAGCAATGCCCATTGTTACTCTACACCAGGAAAACTTTTCTGTGCTCACAGACTTTGTCAATGAATCTGCAACATTCTTCAAAGTGTCAACTTTTCCAGCAACACCTTCTTTTCCTCAACCATGTCTCTCACAAAGTGATATTGAACATCAATATGCTTTGTCTTCGAATG